>JAXCGZ010021229.1:15000-45000 GCA_037179515.1 Halocaridina rubra | reverse complement strand
TATATATATATAATATATATATATATATATATATATATATATATATATAATATATATATATATATATATATAGATAGATAGATAGATAGATAGATAGATAGATAAACAGAGAGACAGACAGATAGATAGATAGATATTCCCGCAAATCAGATGACGCATGTATCATCAAACCCCCCATAAATGGAAAAAGGGGGCGTGGTCCTATAGAACATAAGCAAATACTGTGACTTTTATATTCTACTGAAATATCCTCCGATGAAAAAAAAATTTAAGCTACTGGTATGAAAAAAAAAACCCACTAACCATGAAATCCCAAACAACATTTGTTATGAGTCAGCGAAGCTAGCTGGGGTATTCAGTCTTGTAAACAACTGTTGCAGTGTGTTTAACTATCGCTTTGCACTATTATCTATTATTATTTTTTTGTTAAACAAATAAAACTTCATTAAAAAAAATGTAACACATTAAACATATTTTTCCAGTCATTAGCTTCATCGTCTGAGGCAAAAAATATGCAAAGCACTACCTGAGTGTCACTGTTTACATTGTTGTCATATGAATCCCAGTCCGAATCCGATGATTTAGCTTCGGCTTCGTTGTCATTGTCGAAAAGTAATATCATCTTCCTACATTCTATTGCATTATATATTACACATTTTTTTTAATTAGTGTGACACCGGGACAGGCAGAAACTGCCCTCATCAACAAAAGCCCGGGCACGAGAATATACCAAGATGAAGGAAAAGAAAAAGGTTAAGAACAAGGCAGAGATGAGGTAATGTCACACAAAGGAAAATGACAGACAGAAAAAACAGTCAAAGCATAGAGACCCAGAGATATGGAGGACTAGGCTCTGGGATGGCGATAGATCTGCTTTTTAAAGAATGAAAGGTCATAAGAATAAGGAAAGACAGAAGGAGTAAGAGAGTTCCAGAGTCTGGAGGTAGATGGGAAGAAGCAGTCATTACACCGACCAGTCCGCAAGCTAAAAATCTCCACACAGTACCTGTGAGATGAGGCCGCTTGGTGAGTGTTACGCGGCCTCGGCAGTGGGGTATGAATGCAACTCGCCAACTCATCAGAGCAGCGATGGAAGTTGTAGCAATAGAAAAAAGAAAGGGAAGATACCTTATGGTGAAGAGAGAGAGAATCCAGATTAAAAGTAAGAGAATTATCATTAATGAGTCTGACTGGCTTAGATTCAACCCTATCAAGAAGATAAGTATAAGAAGAAGCACCCCAGATATGTGAGCAGTATTCTAAGCAGGGACGGATAAGACCTTTATAAATTTTAAGTAACTGGAAATAGGAAAAGAAATGATGCAAACAAAACAAAACCCCCAATTTTTTGGATGAAGATTTAGAAATTTGGATTATGTGATTCCTCCAAGACAAGTTAGAGGCTATATGGATTCCTAATATGTTGATAGAGTTAAGAGGGTACATTTCGTTAGTTTCGAAGACAAAAGGGTTATCAGGAGGAGCAGAATATAAAGAGATATCCAGAAACTGTCTTGGAGGCATTGAATTTAACCAAATTTTGAGTGCCCCACTCGGATGCTCTCTGCGAATTGGAGTTAAGAGTAACAGATGAAGGTTGTGAAGAAAAGGCAGAGGAAAAGTGAAGGGTAGAATCATCAGCAAAGGCATGAAGAAGAGAGAACGATGGGGACAGTAGAAGATCATTGATGAAGAGAAGGAACAGAGTAGGTGAAAGAACAGAGTCCTGTGGAACACCACTGGTAAATTAGAAAGGGCTAGATGTCGCGCCATCCACCACTTGTTACTGTTCCAGTTTTATGTCACGGACTCCCTTTTCTACCAAGGGCTAGGACAGTTGCCTTCTTGAGAAGGACTTCTTTGGCAGATGTAATCATTACCCTGAGTGCATGCCCTTGCTAACCTCAGACTGTGGCGGGGAGCGAACCCTCGACCTGACGCGTCAGAGTCGCGGACGCTACCGCATGAGCCACGGCGACATGAAACGGTCAGTAAGAAAACTGGAAATCAGAGAACACAAAGAAGGGGCAAAGCCATAGGAAGGGAGTTTGGCCAACAGATCCTTGTGCCAGAATTTGTAAAAAGCCTTAGAGATATCAAGGGCAATGACAAAGGATTCCCCATAGTTCCTCAGAGAGGATGGCCATACATGAGTAAGATAGGGGGGAGGTCACCAGTGGATCTTGCCTTGCAGAAGCTGTACTGGTGATCGGAGACAAGTGAGTTAGATTCAAGTTGTTTCAAGAAGTGAGCATTGAGCAAAGTTTCGAAAAATTTAGCAATAGAAGAGGTTAGGGCAATAGGTCAGTAGTTTGATGGAATAAAGCAGTCACCATTCTTAGGAACAGGGTGAACTAGTGCATGCTTCCAAGATGAAGGATAGATACTGGTTGACAGAATGAGGTGAAAAGGACGGCAATGCACAGGAGCCAGTCCATCTGCAAACTCCTTAAGGAACCTTGCAGGGATACCATCAGGACCAGATGCCTTGTTCGTCTTTAGCAAGCGAAGAACCTTATGAACTTTGCGTGAAGAAAGGATAAGGGAGGGCATAGGGTTTGAGAGGGGTAAAGATTGAGGAACAGGTGCACTGGAATCGTTTATAGAAGAATTGGCAGAAAAATGGGAGCCATAGAGAGTGGCCTTGTCAGTGGGAGAGGAAGCTATAAAACCATCAGAACGAATGAGAGGGGGAAAGCTTGAGTTACACAAGTTTTTGGAGAGGATTTTGGCTAAGGACCAGAAGCATTTGTCAGTGGGAGAAGAGTTAAGGTCAACAACTTTCCTTCTTATAAAGGAAGCCTTAGACCTTTGAATCTGAGCAGTACAGCGATTCCTAGCTACAATAAAAGCAGTGAGAGTTAAATTGGAAGGAGAGGCTTGGTAAGATTGGTGTGCCTGATTCCTAGCCTGGATAGCCAAGGAGCAGGCACAGTCAAACCAAGGTTTAGGGGGAGAGAAAGTTTTTGTAGAAGAGGGGATGTACGCCTCCAATCCCGCGGTCATGATCTCGGCAACTTTTAGAGCTACCTGATCAGGGTTGCGGGACCGAAAGCAGAAGTCATCCCATGGGAAGTCAAAGAGGAAGTACGCAAATTTTCATGTTGGGTACACTCAAAGTGCCAAAGGCGGCGCTGAGTAGGAGGGACTGGTGGCGGGGGAGCAAAAATGGAAAAGACTGAGATCATAGAGTGGTCAGATTTACCAAGAGGGGAAAGCACAGAATAAAAGTAGATTGAAGGGTTAGAAGTAAAAAATAGGTCAAGAGTGTCTGCAGCATGTTCGTGATGATCAGGAATCTGAGTCGGATATTTGATAATTTGCTCCAGATCATGAGTAACAGAGAAGGCAAGGGCCTCACTTCCTCCCACATCAGTGTGAGAAGAATGAAGCCACTCATTGTGGTGTACATTGAAGTCTCCAATATAGAGAACTTCAGCATGTGGGTGAGAAGATATCAAGGACTCATGGCACGAGGACAGATATTCAAAGAAAGGCACAAACTCGGTGGAGTTTGGAGAACAGTAGCAGAAGCAAAGGAAGAGTGTGGTAGTGGAGAGGTAGACTTTTAGCCAGAGAACATCAAAGTCAGGAGATTCGAGGTCCATGAGCCTCGCAGTAGGAGTGTTGGTGTTGCAATAGGCAAAGACCCCACCTTTGAAACAAAAATGAGCATACAGATTATAGTGAGAGATTTGAAATGGGTCAATGGAAGAATGCATAGACAGCTGGGTTTCAGATAGGAGGAGGAGGTTATGGAGGAAAGTACCCAAATGCTGTTCCACAGACGAAAGATTAGAGTTCAGCCCACGGATATTAGAATAGTGAAGAGTGAAAGAAGCAGATCTATTGGGAGGTGCAAGGTTAAGGGCAGAACCATTACTACCACCATGTGTGTCTGCCCTCAAGCCAATAGTGGAGTCAACACGATCCCCGGAGATTCTTCGCACCCCTCAGTGTCGGGTACTGAGTAATCTCAGTATTTTTATTTTTCGTCCTAATCGATTCTTAAGCTTTATCAGTTAAATGACTTTGAAGCACACCAACAATCTACGTTCGTTGTGATTATAGCCAAGGCGCGTGTTCCACGAGTTGTTTCCATAATATTGTACCATCTTCATCCATTCTCTCACTTTCATGTAAATGTGGTGTGACTATTTATTTTTTGTTTTGTTAAATCTTTGTACAGGCAAATCATCGTATCGGCTTTTGGTACTCAATGACCTCAAGTTCAACATAGATGGGTTGGTAGTTTAAAAGTCGCCTTAATAGGTAAGGTTTTATTACTTTTAAATCCCTTTTAACAGTGCAAATATTATATGTAGTTGATAAACTAAAGCAAGCGTCTCTCTTGCCAGCATAAGCATTTTACAAATGTGTGTAGTCATGGATATATAGGTGAGTTTTTTTCCCAAAAGCTTGTAAGTGAAAATGTTGTATGCAGTTGATAATGTAATTCAATCATAGCACGTGGTGTGAATATTTATATTTTGTTTTGTTAAATCTTTGTACAGGCAAATCATCGTATCGATTTTTGGTACTCAATGACCTCAAGTTCAACACAGATGGGTTGGTAGTTTAAAAGTCGTCTTAATAGGTAAGGTGTTATTACTTTTAAATCCCTTTTAACAGTGCAAATATTATATGTAGTTGATAAACTAAAGCAAGCGTCTCTCTTGCCATCATAAGCATTTTACAAATGTGTGTAGCCATGGATATATAATAGGCGAGTTTTTTTCCCAAAAGCTTGTAATAGTGAAAATGTTGTAAGCAGTTGATAATGTAATACAATCATCCTTTTTCTTTCCACAATCTTTTTCTAAATATGAGTAGTCTCGAATATACAAAGAATGTATTTTTTTTTATTTCCATAAGCTTGTAGCAATGCCAGTACTCTATGCAGTTGACAAACTACTGCAAAAATCTCTATTTTCTTACCATATTTCCAAGTGTTAATAGTCACGAATATGTAAGAGGTGAATTATATTTTCCATAAGCTTGTAGCCGTGAAAATATTGCAGCCAGTTGATAAACTAACGGAGACATTTCTCTTTTCCAAATGTTTGTAGTCATTGATACATAATAGGTGAGTTGTTTTTCCTTGAAAGCTCGTAGTAGTATAAATATCATAGGTACAAAGTCACCATCACAATTTCGCAATTGCTCTTGTCAGGGCAAATACTGTGGAAAATTTTGCGCCAAAGAGAAAAAAAAAACTGATGTGCTCTCAGCAAAGTAAATCCTCTCATTCCATGGAATTACTGAAGATGATGTCAAAGGCACACGAAATAGAATTATTTGCTCTCTCTGGATCTCATCTTTTGATGGAGAAGATGGTAAAGCAGGGCAAAGGGTACAGAATATTATGAAGGAAAGCGCTGGTTCACTTCCAATAGATATCAAAGGTAAGTCAAAATATTCTTCTAGTATACTGCAGATTTAGAGATCGTAAGTTCTTATACTAAGCGAACAATTATGACTCTATCCATGGATTTTCTTTTGGGGGGGTAACACCTTCTAATTTTACTTTGATAAATTACCAGTCAAAGTTGTATGGGGTAAATTACCTCCCAAAAATTGTTTTTGATATCGAAACCCCTCAAAATTATTTGGGAGCATATTACCATAAAAAAAAAATAAACTTGCATCAACTCATTTATTTTCCTCCCTTTTTTGTGATACACCGCATCAAAAATAAGACATGCTTACTTACGTGGATGAAACGTGTCTCCCACCCAAAAGGTACCAAAAGTATATCTTTTCTCCATCACATAAGAGCGAGATGGCATTATCATCTCTCTCCTGGTAACTCCTGTCAACCCAGCAGGCTCAGTGTATGGGGTTAGTGAAGGAACAGTGTCTCCAGAGTTTGTAATTAGGTAAGAGCAGATTTGCCTTTCCCGCAGTTTTATATATTAAAAAAAAATTCTAAAGGCAATGTAAATTCCGAAACTGAATCTCTTAAACAAATTTCTTGAAGGATCATTTGATATCTTGATTGGCCTCTCTCTCTCTCTCTCTCTCTCTCTCTCTCTCTCTCTCTCTCTCTCTCTCTCTCTCTCTCTCTCTCTCTCTCTCTCTCTCTCTCTCTCTCTCCTCTCTCTCTCTCTCTCTCTCTCTCTCTCTCTCTCTCTCTCTCTCTCTCTCTCTCTCTCTCTCTCTCTCTCTCTCTCTCTCTCTCTCTCTCTCCTCTCTCTCTCTCTCTCTCTCTCTCTCTCTCTCTCTCTCTCTCTCTCTCTCTCTCTCTCTCTCTCTCTCTCTCTCTCTCTCGGGACTGTCATGGTGGCCGGATTGCATACAACAGACGACTGAGTGAGCTCTACAGTTATTGCTGATTTCTGAGGGTTCTACGGCGCTGTTTGATTCCTCACTGTGCCGAGATTCATAGTAAGATACAGACGTCATTTTAGTGTCAACAGTGCTTTTTTTTTTTTTACTTAATCTGTAGTTTCGAGAAAAAGCTATCTGTCATTGGTCACACCCCCATTGTTTGGCTGCCTCGGATTTGCGCATTTGCAGTATGACGTGGGTGACGTCATAGTTGCCTCCCTCTCTCGTTGACGTCTCTCCAAGCTAGTTTTCCCACCTCACCTGACATCATGGACTATTCGGGACCATCCTCAGTGGCGGATATCGAGGCTGACATAGCCCTGTGTGACAAGGATGGCCAGGATATGCGGGATTGGCCTCCTCTTCCACCCTGTAGACATCAGCAGCCACCAGCTGGGGTTATGTGCTCTCATCCTCATCCTCAACTTCTGAACTCTGCCTCCTCTAAACGCCCCATAGACCATGGGTCTGATAGCAGCAGTGCCTCAACGTCACCTGCTGCCAAAACGCACAAGACAGACAAGGATGCTGTTCCACTTGCAGCCTTTGGCAGTCCCTTGCCCTGCCCTCTTTCTCCTGTTGTACCTTTGTTGCCTCCTTCAGCTACCTCTTCATCACTCCAGTCAGCTGCACTCTTATCTCTCACATCTGCTGCCCCAGCCTTTGCTCCCCGGGCATATTATGTCAAGCTGGGCTTCCAAGAAAACCCCTCCAGTGAAGTGAAGCTTTGTTGGCTTACTGATGTCACCATAACTTTTTGCTTCAATCGGGAGCTGGCTGAGGTGAAGATGTCTTCAGCTACATCTCGCTTTGTCTACATCTTGAGGCGTCACAAGGACACCGTTGACAGGGTCACAAGTGGTGATATTCTTTCTATACGGTGTGATATTCAGGACTCGATTGAGCGGCCCCGTAAGTTCCCAACATACCTCGTTACTTGCTACCCTATTGCAATTGACCCTTCCCTTGCCAAGGAGCTACCAGGAGTGCACACTGCTCGGCGGTTCTTTCAGGATGGGGAGCCTATCAACCATATTGTCATCACCTGGAGTCTCCCTGAACCACCCCCACCTGTCGTTGAGTTTTCCTTTCTCCCTTGCCTCCCTTCCTGTGAACTGCGCAGGATGAAGGACGAGCAGCCTTGGCGTTTTAAATGCTGAGGTATTGGCCATATCCCAAGCTATTGTTCTGCTTGAGCCAGATGTGCGTGGTGTGCGCTGGCCATGATACACGCTCCTGCCCGCACCGTATACCTGCCTCACCTGCTGCTGCCGCTGCTTGTGATACTGCTTCAGGATCCACGTCTCAGCCTCCACCAGACACTTCGCAGTGGAAGTGTGTTTGGTGCAACATGCCTGGGGTCAACGTCTGGCATGGCTGTGCTAGACAGTCTCGTGCCACACCACCTGAGTGTGCTCCACTGCCCCCACCATCACCCATCGCCGCATCTACCTCTCTATGTCCTACTGACTCTGCTGACATCATTGCTCTCCGTAAGGCTGTTGCTACCCTGGAGTCCCGCTGTACAGCTCTCACAGCTCACTTTGATACCATAGGTGCCCGCATTGACAGTATGGTCACCCAGCAAGCTACAGCGGAAAGGACTCTCCCAAGTTGGTCGAGTCTCATCATGTTGTTATTGCAACCATCACGACTCTCACTGATAAGCTTAATAATGTCGCCTCCCACCTTGAGAAGTTGACTGATGCGCAGCCCAGTTCTTCATACCATGCTCCATCTGACAGTGCTCTGCCCACTTCTGCCCTCGGCAAAAATAAGAATAAGATTCGCTAGTCACATACAATTTCATGCCATCTCTTAGAATGCCTTTGGAATTAGACACTCTCCAAAACTCATTGCACTTAGAGTCTATGTTTATCGTCATCATCCGCAGGTTATCTTCATACAAGAGGCTTTTCCTGGTGGTGCTCCACCAGGGGAGGAGGCTCTTATGCTAACAGGGTATATTTCATATGTGCATTATACCAGAAGAGGACTCATTACCTACATTCATTCCTCCATACCTCACACGCTCCTTGGTTCTTCTGCACAAGTTGATATGACCTTTCAGCTCTGAAATCACTGTCGGGAATGGTACTCTTTGATTGTGCAATGTCTACTCTGCCCCCAGTGTGATTAATCTGCCAGCCCTTCCAATACCTACAGACAGTGGAATGATCTATATGGGGGATTTTAATGCTAGACACCCAGCCCTTGGTGACTCATCTCCCACTCCCAATCGCGGTGGCAAGTCTCTGCTCGACTACATCCGCAGCTACCGCCTCACTCGATGGGATACTGGTGGTGCCACAAACCCTCATGAGGGTACTGTAGATCACATTCTCACAGCTGGCCTTGTGGTACCTAATGTCTCCTGCTCATCTGTCCCTTCTCTCTTTTCTGTCCATGTTGCCCTTAACCTGAAATACTCCATACTTCAGACTCCAGCTACCCTCCCCCATCACCACACCCGCATCTCTATCCCTCCAAAATACTGCCCCACATATATTTCCTTTATCTCTCACCCCTTCCCACTTTTGATCTCCTATCTCCGGACAGCTTATACAACTCCCTGGTGAATTCTACACATGACTTCTACATGCATTATGTTCTCAGACCACACATTCCACGTCACCCTGAGGCCCATTCCTGGACTCTGGATCAGCGTATTGCCCAGGCAGAAAGGACAGCTGTGTATGCTGGACTCTCCTTTCAAAGACAGCCCACGCCTGACCACCTGCACCAATATCAGTTGGCAAGGGATGATCAGGTTACCCTGCATAAGTGCGTGCACACGGAGTATTGGCAGAAATTTACGGATAGTACTAACCATCAGACTAGCGCTGGGACTATTTGGCATCTTGTAAGGAAGGCTATCAAGAAGAAATCCACCTGTGCTCTACACCACAGTCCGCTTGAATATGTTCAGGACCTCATTACTACCTGGTCAGCGCAGTCACAAACTTGCAACCTTCCTGGGAACGTTCAAGAGGCACTCTCCACCTGCTGCAGTGTCCGTAACCTCCGCCTGATGGGTGCAGTACTACAGACAGATGAGGAGGATGACATCCTATTCACAGAGGATGAACTACAATGTGCTCTTGCTAGGATTAAGGCTACTGCCCCTGGGGAGGATGGTCTTACATATCAAGTTCTCCGTCTTCTTCAGAAAGTTCCTGGTAACCCCTTACTGCAGCTCTTCAATCTTTGCTTTTGTTTGGGGCATGTGCCCTCTGCCTGGACCAGAAGCACTATTATTCCTCTACCAAAACCTGGAACCGACAACTTTAGGCCTATCTCCCTCACCTCCTGTTTCAGCGAAGTGTTTGAACTCATCCTTCTTGCCCAGCTCATGCACCGTCTACAGGACAAGCTCTCCCCCAGTCTTTATGGATTCCTCTCGCAACGTAGCACACATCACTGCCTCGCTGAACTCTACACCCGCCTATCTCCCATCAGTGTGGTCGCCTTCCTGGACCTCAAATCTGCCTTCGATATAGCCAACAGGGAAATTATTCTTGATCAGCTGGTGGACTTTGGAGTTCGGGGGAGCTTACTGAAATGGATACGGGGATATCTCTACAACAGAACATCATGTGTCCTTTTTAAAGGGTCGTATAGATCCTATGAACGGTTTGAACTGGGCACTCCCCAGGGGTGTGTGCTAAGTCCTTTTCTATTCAATATCCTTATGCATCGTCTAAGCTCCCTCCTTCCTGTCATTCCCGGTACTACAGTTACCTGCTATGCGGACGACATATGCATCCACACAACATCAACTCACGACCTTCAGCACATGCTCCATGCTTTTTACATGTCTGCTACCTCCTGTGGCCTTATTATCTCCCCAGAAAGAAGCAGGATTTTTACTTCACACAACTGCAGAGCACTGGTAGCGTCCGTGAGTCTGAGGCGTCAGGTCGAGGGTTCGCACCCCATCACGGTCTGAGGTTAACAAGGGCATGCACTCAGGGTAATGATTACATCTGCCAAAACAAGTCTTTTGCAAGAAGGCAACCGTCCTAGCCCTTGGTTGAAAAGGAAGTCCGTGACGTAAAACCAATGCATGCAACTGCAGAGCACTGCCCACATTCACCATGGGTGGTAATGTCATCCTTCACTGCATACAGTACACGCATTTAGGTGCATCAGTTCGAATCACCCCAGCTATACCTGCACATCAACGAATTCATCCCTTAGTGAAGAGCCTTCTTGACAGTCTGGAGCCCCGCTTTGCCCCTATCAAGGGGTTTGCCAACAATGCTGCAGATGTCTCCATCCCAGTGGCGAGGGCCCTCTAAATCCTACTACATCGGTCAGTGTTCGACTATCTGTCTCCTGCCCTGTGTCAACTTCCTAGACCAGCTCTAGGAGCCGCCTGTGCCGGCAAATTCATGGACTGGCCGTAGACTACCCACCGCGTCGAGCTCCACCTACTGTGAACTGAATGCCAACTTGGATGCTGCGACTCTCCTTGTTCGACGACGAGTGAATGGGGTAATAATTTATGACTCCCAATCGGCCCTACAAGCCCTATCCTACCCAAGACCCGTCTGTGGCCATAATGTGGGAGATATACTATGTCGCCTCGCTGCCGCTTGGGATGCTTCTCCTGTTGCGTCGTTTGTATGGACGCCCTCTCACATTGGGCTGAAAGGCAATGACATGGTGGATCGTCTTGCCAAGGCGGCCTGTATGCTGGGTGGGCATGCTGTGGATGCTGAGCCCTCCCTCCGATGTCTACGTAACATCATCTACTCCGCTGGGTTTGCCATGACGGTCCGGCGCAGGGATGCAGAGAGGGCCAACAGTGTGTCCATACAGCACCATGATCACTTTCTTCACAGTCGCTAAAAGTATCGCAGAGGTGGATTAATGGTGAGGATACACAATGTAGTTAGTGCTCGGCTCAGAATGGGGTATCGGCCTTTATGGCTGGTCTCCCAGACTCTAGATATGCCACAATACACCTCCTGTAAATTATGCGACCGTCCTAATGCTAACACTCTTGACCACTATTGTCTTCAGTGCCCCACAGTGAAAGATGTTTTACCACGAGGTCAGAACTTAATACAGATCTGCTCGTTTTTGCTTCATGATGACAACCTTGATGTTATTCTTGCTCGTTATCCTCACTTTGGTGGCCATTAATTATACTGTATTGTATATTTTATTGTATATTATATTGCATATTTTCTTTGTATATAATGTGTTTGTGTGTTCTGTGCTTCTCTGAGCTTTTCTTTTGTATATAATGTACATTGTGCTGCCATACTGTGGGTTGTGCATTAGAATGTAGCAATGTTTTATCAATGTATACACCTCCCTGTAAACTATGTTCTATTCTTGGTTGTGTATCCATTTGAAGCATCATGTTGCCATTGATTTTTTTTGTGTTCATGTAATGTCTGACGCCTTGGCGCAATAGATTAATAAAATAAAAAATAATCTCTCTCTCTCTCTCCTTGATCGACAAAATTCTTTATTCTCTAAATGCTTTAGTGCCCCTGCTAATGATGCTTGTGTGAAAGTGGCTGTTTCAATAATGGGAAGATGAATAAAGGACCTCCTTGGCAAGAGATGAGTGCTTTACCAACTAAGCTCCATAGGGTGATTGGCTACTGAAACAGCAGTGTATTTTTTTTTTCACTCTTCAATAATATAATTTCAAAACATGAATAAAAAAACATGCAGCAAAACCAGTCCGCTTACAGTTTAATAATAATAATAATAATAATAATAATAATAATAATAATAATAATAATAATAATAATAAAAATAAAAATAAAAATAAAAATAATAATAATAATAATAATAATAATAATAATAATAATAATAATAATAATAATAATAATAATAATAATAATAATAATAATAATAATAATAATAATAATAATAATAATAATAATAATAATAATAATAATAATAATAATAATAATAATAATAGTCGTCGTCGTCGTCGTCGTCGTCGTCATCATAATAATAATAATAATAATAATAATAATAATAATAATAATAATAATAATAATAATAACAATAATAATAACAATAATAATAATAATAATAATAATAATAATAATAATAATAATAATAATAATAATAATAATAATAATTATTATTATTATTATTATTATTATTATTATTATTATTATTATTATTATTATTATTATTATTATTAGTATAATAGAGGTAATATGGAATATGTTCACCTAAAAAAAATCAGGATAAAAAAAAAATCACGTTTTTCTTTATCACTCATATAGAAAACGTGACATGACTCTGTTAACTAAATTTCATGTATGACGTTGCATACATGCTGATAAATTAATGATTCCATACAAAGGCTACAAATGTGCAATATCAACATTATGCTATTTTATTGAATACCGCCCCAGTCTCCAGTAATAACACGTGAAGCTAAGCGAGAAAAGATGTTTACAAATTACACATACAAGGCTCATATTCAAGCTGAACATTGGAGAGATTTTGTAACAGAAGTGGAGAGAAGGTGTTTGAGTTATATCTCACAGACTCCATAGCGCGATACGCTATTACTTTCATCATCAGCGCCTCCTTGATAACAGGTACCATAGTACTGCATCCCACCCGCGTTATTGGGATAGCCTGGACCCCAGTTCAGGCGTGGAAAAGTGGTCAGTCCATCCATGTTGTACCACACGGTAGTGTCTGAAGGATATCTCCACAATCCGATATGCAATTCAATTGCACCAAACACATGGTTGAGTAAGTAACAAAAAGTGTTATCTACTGGGAGATGTAAACGACCTCCCATGTTGGCACAAGTGTCCCTTATTTGGGTCCAGGGGGACGCGATAGGGGTCTTTACTATTTTCTTGCCACCGAAGCCGTTTACATAGTAAGTTCGCATGGTAGATGGTGCCACGCCAGTAGTGATGACACCAGTCAGGAAATTCAAAACTTGGCATTCATTTGAGGCCGAGTTCCAAGTATACATCCAACATCCAGATTTACCATTGCATATGGTTGCACAGCTGTTGGAAATGAAAATCATGTATTCAATCAATCTCTATTTATATTCCAGGAACAACATAAGTATTCACTTTCCAGTTGTTAATAGCATATGCCTTTCCAGCATAAAGTGCTTAGTGTTTTCATATTCTTACATCTTCCAACGGTCTTACCTTATACTGGAGAATGTCTGGTACAAGGTGTAAGAGGCAATCACTTTTTGCCCACCATTATAGAGTAGTTTATACGTACGGAATGGGTTGGCTTGACATAGTAAATTGTCATATAAATGGGAACAGACCATCACCGTCAGCCACCACTTCAATGTGATTCTCATTATCTGAAAGTGTCAGGAAAAAATGTGCAAAAATAAGTGTGAAGAGCGTGGCTATATTTTTCTTGCTCAAAGCCATCAAACGGATTGATTCTAACTAGGCCACAATTTAAGAATATATTAAGTGATGGTTGTCTTAACTTTTTCTTCTTAACAATGAATTGTTGCCGTTAATGTAAATGCTGATTTTAACTAAAGTGAGAATGATAATATCTTCCACTTAACAAGTGATAGGATGTCATGTGTGTGTGCATACAGGTTTACTGCATGTTTACTTTTCAATTCTAATCTATTTAAATTATTGGGCAGCATTATTCACTGTGGTACACCGTCTCCAAGTCACTCGCAAATTATAAAAAAATTATATATACTTCATCTATGCAGTAACTATGGCGATGTAAGTAATTATAAACATATCAATACAAATGCACATTTGAAACACTACTACTACAATTACTACTAGTACGACTAAGAGGAAAAAGAAAAAGAAGAAAAAAAAAGAAAAAGGAGAAGAAAGATGAAAGTAAAAAAAAAGGAAGACTAGAAAGAAGAGGAAGGAAGGAAGGAGGAGGAAGAGGAGGAGAAAAAAAAAGAAGACGACGAAACAGAAGAAGACGAAAAAGACGAAGACGAAAAAGACGAAAACGAAGACGACGAAGACGACGACGGCGAAGACGACGAAGACGACGAAGACGACGAAGACGAAGACGACGACGACGAAGATGACGACGACGAAGACGACGACGACGACGAAGACGACGACGACAACAATGACGACGACGACAACGATGACGACGACGACGACGAAGATGAAGACGACGACGACGACGACGACGACGGCGGCGAAGACGAAGATGACGACGACGACGACGACGAAGACGAAGACGACGACGACGACGACGGCGGCGAAGACGAAGATGACGACGACGACGACGACGAAGACGAAGACGACGACGACGACGACGAAGACGAAGACGACGACAAAGACGACGACGACGACGACGAAGACAAAGACAAAGACAAAGACAAAGACGACGACGAAGACGACGACGACGACGACGACGAAGACGACGACGAAGACGAAGATGACGACGACGAAGACGACGACGAAGACGAAGACGACGACGACGACAATAATAATAATAATAATAATAATAATAATAATAAACTTTATTTCCATTTTACAATGGGTATTCGTCAGCCAGGACAAGCCCCAACCCCCCACTGTGATGTCCACCCACAGCAGTTCCTGCCAGTAAACAGCTTAAACTCTCGGTCTTGGACGGGGACCGATCTTTCGACCTCGTGAATGCGAAGCCAGCGCGTTACCACTGTACTAGCCAGCAGGCGAAGAAGAAGAAGAAGAAGAAGAAGAAGAAGAAGAAGACATTAATGATAGTCATATTGACGAGAATAAACAATTGGTAGAAGAATAAGAAATAAAAACTATTGCATACGTCCTGCTCTAAAGCCAATAGGCAAAACAGAAAGAAGAAGTAGGTTCAACGGAGAGGATCCTCCAGTACACGCAGGTTCTGCAACAGGGATTGCTTGTTAAAAATAGGCAGCGCATAAGCAAAGCTGCTGAAGAGGCAGATACTTAATAAGGCATTAGAGCATCAAGAATTTTTCACCCTCTGTCAAGATGAAAATAACCACATTTTATTATTATCCTTATTAGTAATATTACTGTTTATGTTATTATTATTAGTGTTTTATTGCTAATATCCTAATTATTATATAATACAATAACACTTTCTCAAATTAGACTTTATTCACTCTAAATAACAATTATTTTGTATTTTGAGTGCCTGTGTGCAGATGCGCATGCGAGCATACATGGATGAGCTTGAGTACTCTACAACAAATGAAAACCTTTGTTTAAATATCGACATTACATAATGGTAATAGGTAACACATGCTATTATGTCAAGCCACAAACTTTGTTTTTATTTGTTAGGCAATTAATTTTCATTATTATTATTATAATTATTATTCTTAGTATTGTTATTATTATAACATTAGTGTTCTATGTTTAGGTAACACAAGCAGGATGGTGGGGTGACTGTGGCAGCCTTTCATTCCCATGGAGTATGAGGGGTGATAGAGGGACTTTTGACTTAGGGTGGATTTGGTTATTATATGTAAAAATTAATACAAGTATTATTATTATTATTATTATTATTATATTATTATTATTATTATTATTATCATTATCATTATTATTATTATTATTATTATTATTATTATTATTATTATTATTATTATTATTATTATTATTTTTATTATCATTACTATTATCATCATTATCATCATTATCATCATCATCATCATCATCATTATTATTATTATATTATTATTATTATTATTATTATTATTATTATTATTATTATTATTATTATTATTATTATTATTATTATTATTATTATTGTAATGCTATTTTCATTGGTTTTATTAATTTTCTTAAAATCCGATAAATTCAATTAAATAAATGATACAGAGCAGCAACTGTCATTATTATTCATACATTATTCATTATGGGTGAATGAAAATGAATGGGAGGTGAGTAAGAGAGGTTGCTTGGCCCTGACAGACTATGAATAAATTGGGTAGGTCTTACTAGAGTGATAGAGAGAGATGATAGACTCTCCGATGCCAATTGCTATCCCCGAAGGCCAGATTAAAATTGGAGTTAATGCCACATTGATGCCACTATTCAAAGCAAAACCAAAGTTTAAACTCATAATTATGTGTAAAAAAGATGGAGGTAACTAAAAAAGGAATAATAATAATAATAATGATGATGATGATGATGATGATGATGATGATGATAACAATACTGATAATAATAATAATAATAATAATAATAATAATAATAATAATAATAATAATAATAATAATAATAATAATAATAATAATGATAATATAATAATAATATAGCTATTAATAATAATAATAATAATAATAATAATAATAATAATAATAATAATAATAATAATAATAATAATAATAATAATAAAAATAATAATATTAATAATAATAATAATAATCGTTTTAAGTGTTACTATTAATACCCAGTATGCGTACGGACACAGGCAATGTGTACCGGGGGAATTAAGGCTGGAGCCCTTCTTAGCATCCGATGTGGGATCAACTGCAGGTCTGTCATCTACAGACTCGAGCATTCTGACAACTCGTCCACCGTAGTGCATGAATTATTTTTTCTATGTTTTCTCTCTTAAATCTTCTAGCAGAAACACTTTTCTTTTCTTACATTACAATGGAAACTGACTTATATAGGGCTTAAGAACCGGTCTCTTTTGGACAACCATCATACAGTACTGAATACCAATTGACAAGCTTGACTAGTGAACAAACCATCGCCTTACGACACAACTTCACTTTGGGTCTCATTAGTGTCAGGATATATTTGCATCATATATCATCCCAATATTAAATACAATTTACAATTATCAATACTAACAAGTATATATATATATATATATATATATATATATATATATATATATATATATATATATATATATATATATATATATATATATATATATATATATATATAATTAGCCTTCCCTGTTCATAAATTCTTTTACCTCAAATCCTAAAAAAAAAAAAAAAAACTGAGATCAAGCATGGTGTACTCGATGCAAATTCTTGATCCACTTTTAATTTTCCTGTTAAATAAGTTTCGTCTTCAACTTACTCTATACTGTAGATGAATGGTAAACTACTGTAGATGAATAGTAAACTACAGGTCTTGATATCATACCTAAACCTAAACTTAAGGCAAGTCCTCAAAACTGTCTTGACTCACTTGTCTGCTCAAAATCAAATTTTTGTTTTGGTCCTAAATGCTCTGGTTCAGCTTCATGAGTCTTTAATTGTTACTCAGGATAAACTGTCAAATATACTTGATATTATCCTTACTGCTTTGGACGATTGAGTAATAGAATGTAATCTTGTGGTATAATCCTGTAGTTCCGGTTTTACGTCACGGACTCCCTTTTCTATTAAGGGCTAGGACAGTTGCCTTCTTGTGAAGGACTTGTTTTTTTTTGGCAGATGTAATCGTTACCCTGAGTTATACTCCTGACGATACTATAAATAAGTCGAACCTTGAAGGTCAAGTAGCTCTAGAGAATTGCTCTTTGTATCTGAAAATCTTTTTGGACACTGTCATGGATAGGGACTCTATGCTTCATTAAATACCTCAAGACATTTCGTGATTGTATTATGGAAATAAAATGAAAATCGTTATTATCACTTAAGCAGGGATATACATTTGAATGTAATGTATTCACATGCAAGGTCCTGAAAAGAATATTTGATGTATTCCAAGTACCTTTATTACACTTACAACTAACTTGCTACCAATGTACAGCCACAGCCACAGTTTTCGTGACATTATTATTACAAGAAAACTGTTACATGTTTAGGTCAAAACATCATAGTAAATTTTGAACATGAAGCTTCCAGGATATCGTTTTTTGAGACACGTGTCTGTTTCGGTTTTCCATTGTTAGAGAAACTTGCCAATTATCACAGAATTTCCTTTAATGTCATTGTTATCTATAGTGCAAGGTGCAAAAATTTTGGCTTCACATTGGTAGTCTCCATGGTTAAATGGTAGCGTCCGCGACTCTGTGTCAGCAGGTCGAGGGTTTGCGCTCGTCACGGACTGAGGTTAGTAAGGGCATACACTCAGGGTAACGATTACATCTGTCAAAACCAGTCCTTCGCAAGAAGAAAACCGTCCTAGCCCTTAGTAGAAAAGGGAGTTCGAGACGTAAAACCGAATCATTGTATGGAAAGTGCTTTGCTATAAACACAAAGTCGACTTTGGATCTTTGACATTTCTTGAGTGTCTTTTCCCATTATAAGTAGATTTTTTTTCGAATCCATTAGTTTCCCTTTGGAAGCAAAATTAATATTGCTTATGGTTTTTCATGTGTATTTGGACGAATCTGACTTCCAAAACTATCGGAAATAATTCTTGACTTGACCTAACCTAACCTAACCTAAACTTAATACGAGTAATTCAACAATTTTTAAGGTTAGACTTTGTTCAAAACTCATAAAAACGATCACGGTAATTATTTCGCTTTTTATCTCCTTCTGAGAACTACCATAAGTTAATTGTATTGGTCTCTGATTAGAGAATCACTTTTTTTTTTAAATTAGTGTGATACCGGGACAGGTTAGGAAATTGCCCTCATCAATAAAGGCCAGGGTACGAAGAAAGTATTAAGACAAAGAAAAAGAAAATGTTAAGGACAAGGCAGAGAAGAGTTAATAATACACAATATGAAAAGGACAGGCTGAAAGAATAGTCGAAGTACTGAGGACCTAGAGATATGGCAGGATTAGGCCCTGATATGACGATAGATCCGTTTTTTGAAGGAAGATAGGTTATAAGACTTAGGAGAGACAGAAGGGGGAAGAGAGTTCCAGAGTCTGGAGGTAGATGGGAAGAAGCAGTCGCTGCACCGACCAATCCGCGAGTTACAAATCTCCACACAATACCTGTGAGATGAGGCCACTTGGCAAGTGTTACACGTCCTCGGCAGTGGGGGAGGGATGCAACTTGCCAACTCATCAGAGCAGCGATGGAATAAGTAGCGATAAAAAAGAGATAGAGATTATACCTTCCAGCGAAGAGAGAAAGAATCCAGATAAAAAGGAAGAGAAGAGTCACTAATGAGTCTGACTGCCTTAGATTCATCTCTAACTAGGAGAAAAGTATATGAAGAAGCACCCCAGATGTGCAAGCGGTTTTCTAAGCAGGGACGGATAAGACCTTTATAGATTTTAAGTAACTGTAAAGAGGAAAAGTGATGACAAAAACGAAATAGAACCCCAAAATTTTTTTGGATGAAGATTTAGAAATCTGAATTATTTGATTCCTCCAAGACACGCTAGAGGCTGTCTGGATTCCTAATATATTAATAGAATTAAGAGAATGATTAATTTCACAACAAAATGATTGCCAGTCTACCGATGAACTTTAAAGCATGTCCAGGTACTCCAGTACAGTTCTGTGGTCCCATAAATAATTGAGAATATAGTTAACAATGTGAACAATTTTCCATGCATAATGAATAAGCCTAGTGACCTTACGCGCATGATTTTCTTTGCCCTTACTTCACCTCGTTTGACCAATTATGTACAGGTCTGCGACGCATGTGCGTACAAACGCAAATTTCTAATGGGAGACAGCAGGAAAAAGAACTCGACCAGAAATTTGAAAAACAAAACTAGCAAAACGCATAATGAATAAGCCTAGTGACCTTACGCGCATGATTTTCTTTGCCCTTACTTCACCTCGTTTGACCAGTTATGTACAGGTCTGCGACGCATGCGCGTACGAACGCAGATTTCTAATGGGAGACAGCAGGAAAATGAACTCGACCAGAGATTTAAAAAAAAAAAAACTAGCAAAAATCAAAATCTTCTAAACAACTCGTCTGTTATGATTTGTATGTAAAGAAAAAAGTCTTAAAATATCGAAAAATACTTATAAAATATGTCTGGGAAGATAAATATTATGTCCATTTTGCCATTAAAAAAAAAAGAGTCTAATTTGGATCCATTTATTACTATTTCTTAATTTTCACTGTTTTATAGGTCACAACTCGTCCCCATGAATGGGGGCAGACATAGAATGTGGCTGGGGGATCAAAAGAATGACCAGCCTGACTAACGCGGATTTGATCCTTTTGCAGAGCGCTAGGGAGGGCATTTGACCTTGATCCCTAAAATCCAATATACATTTGTCCAACCCCTTTCAGATGGAGACGAAGCGTGACGTATAAAACATTGAAAAATAAACTTAATACTCTATACCTTCCTGTTGTAAAGCAAACACGCTAGAATTCAAGTTCTATTCAACATTAATAATAAAAAAAAACATTAAGAGAACAATAGATTAATTTCTTCTCGAAAAGTTTCCGTGTGTCATGTTATACTACACCAGTGGTTCCCAGCCTTTCTTGGCCATGCCCCACATAAGCATCTTGAATATCCTGATCCTTCCCTGTGACATGTAAACCCAAGCATGAGGAACAAACTTTATTTCATTTCATTATACAATGGGTATTCGTCAGCCGGGGCAAGCCCCAACCCCCCACTGTGGTGTCCAACCACAGCAGTTCCTGCCAGTAAACAGCTTAAACTCTCGGTCTTGGACGGGAACCGATCTTTCGACCTCGTGAATGCGAAGCCAGCGCGTAACCACTGTACTAGCCAGCAGGAGGTGAAAAGTACCTTGTGGACCAAATACACATACACATTAATAACACTGAACTGTTAGTATACAGTTTAAAATGGTAAGAAAAGCCCATTAAATAAAATAACGAAAAAATATATATAAAAAGTATTTATTAATTTCGTGATCTTAACTGGTCACCTCCTCAAAGTACAATGGCAAGAGATACAGCTAGAAATAAAAAAAAACAATAGAAAAGGAGACAAAAAATCCGCCCAGGGTACATTTACATGTGATTAAGAGATATCAATCTTAAATGACCAGTTAAGGTCACGAAATTAATAAGTACTTTTTATATATATATTTTTTCGTTGTTTTATTTAATGGACATTTCCTACCACACATATACATACACACAAATATTTTTATGTATATATACTCTATATGCAAAGTGGTATTAACTCGAACACAGACTCTCTAGAAAAAAAATCACTGTTAATAACACAATCTCGAATTGCCTCCCTTAAAAATTTAGTTGCCCTCTTTGGGGTGTGTGCACCTCGTTGGGAACCACAGCTCTAGATGAATGACATCATGCAAGGTGAAGTCCGGTATCAAATACTCGACATTACAAGTAAAACAAATTTCTCTCTCTCTCTCTCTCTCTCTCTCTCTCTCTCTCTCTCTCTCTCTCTCTCTCTCTCTCTCTCTCTCTCTCCTCTCTCTCTCTCTCTCCGCCTGCTGGCTAGTACAGTGGTAACACGCTGGCTTCGCATTCACGAGGTCGAAAGATCGGTTCCCGTCCAAGACCGAGAGTTTAAGCTGTTTACTGGCAGGAACTGCTGTGGTTGGACACCACAGTGGGGGGTTGGGGCTTGCCCTGGCTGACGAATACCCATTGTATTGAAATGAAAATAAAGTTTGTTTGTTTGTTTGTTTGCTCTCTCTCTCTCTCTCTCTCTCTCTCTCTCTCTCTCTCTCTCTCTCTCTCTCTCTCTCTCTCTCTCTCTCTCTCCAATTCGGTTTTGTAACATATTGATAAGCAAAATAAAGGAAATTCAATACTAATGGCCGATTCTTTTAGCCACTTTCTTGCATTTAATATAAAGTTCCAGTATTTAAAAGGCCATGAAATACTCTTGCATAATGTACATAACATGCACATGTACTGACAGCGGTAATGCGCTGGCTTTGCGTTCACGAGGTCAAAAGATCGGTTCCCGTCCAAGACCGAGAGTTTGGGCTGTTTACTGGCAGGTTACTGCTGTGGTTGGGCACCACAGTGGGGGGTTGGGGCTTACCCCGGCTGACGAACACCCATGGTATTGTAATGGAAATAAAGGTTTAAAAAAAAGTCTCACTCTGTTTGTTTGTGTGTGCGTGTTTGAATATCATATTGCGCTAAAGCATGACATAATTAGATTCATTGATCCTTGACTATCCATGCCCGCCTACCCTATGGGTAGAGGAGTGGTTGAGGTATGTGTGGATCGTGGTGAATGTCTGTTTCTTGGCTCAGCCACCCCCCTTACAAGGGGGAATAAGGCCATATACATGTATGTATTTACATCATCTACGACTTGTCTTCATCTTCTCTCGTCACGTGTATATAGCAACTCCATTTTGTTTATTTGTTGCCATGGTAACCGAAATCAAACTTAAAGCAAAAATGATAAAAACATTTTGAGACTTGCATAAAGGAAATATATTTTTTTTACTCTTTTTATTTGTAGTTTCACTCGCTTAAAGCAAGAAAGCGATGATTATTGATGACTAAATATAGTTATTATATTATTATTATTATTATTATTATTATTATTATTATTATTATTATTATTATTATTATTATTATGATTATTATGATTATTATGATTATTATTATTCATCATCATCATCATCATCATCATCATCATCATCATCATCATCATCATAATTATTATTATTATTATTATTATTATTATTATTATTATTATTATTATTATTATTATATTATTATTATTATTATTATTATTATTATTGTTGTTGTTGTTACTGGGGCATTGGTAAGGATATTTACCCCTAATTCTCCAACACCCAAAAACATTGAAAAATAAATCTAATATTCTTATAATTGGCTTCAAATCACGTTAAAAAAAATAGAAAAATATGAACAAAGTTTTCACTCTGAGTGCCTAGTTTTTTTTTCCACTATCATACATGTCTAAGACAAGGATCATCAGGTAGTTCCGTACGAGAAATCTTGGCTGAGGGCTCGGCGCTTCCTCAGACGGATTGATTCTGGACAGAGAAGCTTTTATTAGACAGAAATCTCTCTCTCTCTCTCTCTCTCTCTCTCTCTCTCTCTCTCTCTCTCTCTCTCCTCTCTCTCTCTCTCTCTCTCTCTCGAAAATACAGCTCTTTACTGCTTGCTCCAGAGCAGCGCTGTAGCCAGAGTGAAATTTCAACAGGGATGCATCGTCAGTACAACAACCGGGTCTGTAAACACGTTTTATGCTGTCTATCTATCTATCTATATACATAAGCCAATTTCACTCTATAAGAGGAGTGGCTGAGTCAAGGCAAAATACTTTGACTCTTTAGAAATGGAAAATGCAAAGAAGAGGATTCTCAGTTCCCTTGCTCTGTCCCATTGAGTCGACTTTTACGACAAGCAGGGGAACACGGTGGAAGTATTCTAGCCCCCCCCCTCCCTTAAGGGGATTTATTCTCAAGCAGACTTGAAAATGTCTCATTAGGCGTCAGGTCGAGGGTTCGCGCCCCGTCAACGTCTGAGGTTAGCAAGGGTATGCACTCAGGGTAAGGATTACATCTGCCAAAACAAGTCCTTCACAAGAAGGCAACCGTCCTAGCCCTTGGTAGAAAAGGAAATCCGTGACGTAAAACCGGAACAACAACAAAAGGTGAGATTAAAATATGATTTATATTGGATAGAAGAGAGGAATCAGATTCACAGCATTGAAAAACCTACATTTTCTTTAAATGAAGTACCTTTATATATACATATTAAACACATACACAAACAGATATACAGATACACACATACACTGATTGCGTAGACATAAATAGTCAGAGATTAAAAGTGTGTGTTTGTGTGTGTGTGTGTGCGCGCGCGCGCGCGCGCGTGCGTGCGTGTGTGTGTGTATGTGACTATTGCGTACTATCTCTGTTTATATAGCAACTTAATTCGGTGTACTTGTTGCTCCGGTCTTCAACATTAAAGAATAAAGAATAATTATACTTCTTTAAATACTCTGTTTAAGTCACTGTTTCAGCATATAATTATCATTATTGATTATTTTTATTACTATTCAGCATTATAATTATCATTATTATTATTATTATTATTATTATTATTATTATTATTATATTATTATTATTATTATTATTATTATAACATTTCTCATAATTATTATTATTACTGTTTCAGCAATATAATTATCATTATTGATTATTATTATTACTATTATTATTATTATTATTATTATTATTATTATTATTAATTATTATTATTATTATTATTATTATAACATTTCTCATAATATTTATATAATTACAAATTATAATAATAATAATAATAATAATAATAATAATAATAATAATAATAATAATAATAATAATAATAATAATAATACTTTCTTTATCAGTCATTGTAACTATATCGCTGATATAGACGGTGACTTATAGAAAATATTTATAAAGGAAAATACAGAAATATATAATTAAATTTTTTAGTATTTTTTAAATTTATTTTTATTTTGAACAACTGGTATAGATAATTCAATTGCTATATAGACTCGGAGGAAGTATTCTTACCCCCCCCCCAGGGGTAAATTATGTACATTATGCAAGAGCACTCCATGAAAAAAAAATTAAAATGTTATTTTAAACATGTGGGAACTTTATAATACATACAAGATAAAGTTTCAGAAAACTAACCATTAGTAATGAGATTTTCTTTAAATTTACTACTGTAATGCTTCAAATATAAATATTATGTTAATTTTACTTGTTGAGAAATTTTGAGCTTTGCTTAGGAAGAAGAGTGCTACATCAACGAGAGAGAGAGAGAGAGAGAGGAGAGAGAGAGGAGAGAGAGAGGAGAGAGAGAGAGAGAGAGAGAGAGAGAGAGAGAGAGAGAGAGAGAGAGAGAGAGAGAGAGAGAGAGAGAGAGAGGAGAGAGAGGGAGAGAGAGAGAGAGAGTCAAAGTCAAAGTCAAAGTCAAAAACTTTATTCCATCAAAAATGGCTATTACATGATAATTAATCTAATTACAAATTACAATGTAAAATGTCAAAATAAAACAAAGAGAGAGAGAGAGAGAGAGAGAGAGAGAGAGGAGAGAGAGAGAGAGAGAGAGAGAGAGAGAGAGAGAGAGAGAGAGAGAGAGAGAGAGAGAGAGAGAGAGAGAGAGTTCAACTGAACTGTCGACAGTTCAACTGAACTGTCTCTGTCACACATATGTTATGATTTAGATATTGCTTTTGTTTTCAAAACTATAATTTTAATTAGAAATTCTGCTAAAATTTGAAGACATTCTGTTACTTAAATTTTAACTGTATTTTGAGGTAATTGTTGTTATATTGAAAGATTTTTTTAATGCTTAGAAAGAAAATTTTGATTTGAATGCTTCATATATTTTATGTTATTTTATTTTGAATTAATAAAATTTTAATATGAAAAGATATTTTAGTATTTTTAATTTATTATCATTTAATTATGAATTTAATTATTGTTTCTTTCACTTACTGGGTGTTATGGGATTTTCCTATGTATACATAAATGAGCATACATACATACATGTATGCATACAAATGTATGTCCATTTTATATACAGATAACACTCACAAAGGTTATGTTCAAGTTAAACACCGGCCACATAATAATAATAATAATAATAATAATAATAATAATAATAATAATAATAATAATAATAATAATAATAATAATAATAATAATAATAATAATAATAATAATAATAATAATAATAATAATAAATAATAATAATAATAATAATAATAATAATAATAATAATAATAATAATAATAATAATAATAATAATAATAATAATAATAATAATAATAATAAAACTATTTGTAATACACTCTCAATAAGTGAACACAAGATACATTTATTCAACACGTGGGTTTTCCGCATGTTATTCAAGATCTAAAAAGTTATTACTTTGGGTAATGAACTATTTACCCTGGCATGAGTGATTATATATAATTTCTCTTTTTTAGGCATTCCATGCATATATAGTACCCTTATAATACTATCACGACATATGTTAGGTGTGTAAGAAAGCGTCGAGTATATATATATCCCAAGCAGAGCGTGCAGAAGATTCGAAGGTACAAGTAGTGATTCTCTAGGTCCAGTTCATTACTTCTAAAAGATATTATCACAAGAGTAATTTCTACTACTCCGTTGTTCAGGGCAGAGCTTGACGACCCAGTCTATTAAACGAACAGTAAGGAGGACATCATTTATACTTGGTGGTTTACTACGTCATTACTCGTGAGTTTAAAGTAATAACTCAAGACGCAGGTAACTTATCAGGAAATTTAGTAACCATAGCCAAACAAACAAACATTTATTTCCATACTAAATTATGAGTAACTTATAAGTAGACATGTAATTGAACTAATAAGTAAGAGGGTAATATATTGTTAAAATAAATATTGCTTTCCTAAGAAAATAATAATACTGTAATAAAATTGTTAACTATAATGTTAATAATAAAGTAGTAATAATAACACTCGATACAGGATAGTTATTATCAACATCATCACCATATTTGTATTTTTTACAATGAGAATGATTAGTTCTTAACTTAGAGAACAAAGAAGCCGATATCAGTTTACATATAGAGTGGTTAGTGTTAAAGGAAATTGCATTAAATCATTAAGTTTAAGTAATGTGTGAGCAGCAACTATTTGTCCAAAATAAAACTTTATAGTTTGCTTTTGAAAGCTGTGAAGGAGGATGCATTTTAAAGATGCTCTGGTATATTGTTCCAGAGTGTTGGCTCTTGAATAGTGATAATCTTTGAACCTGCTTCTGTGTTTGTCCTCTGAAAAAAAGAGTTCACTACTCTGTCTTGTGTTGATTCCCCTTATATCCCTGACTGTTTTTAAATTAAATACTCAGCTAGGATAATGATGGTTCAAAATTTTGCGTACAAAAACATAAATAGCATAAGCGACCTTGTTTTCTGCCAGCAGCCACCCAAGTTTATTGAGAGCTGGTGTGATGTGGTCATATTTTCTTATTCCTCCCGGGGCAACTCGAGCTGCAAAATTAATAAGCTTCTGTATTCTGTTTATCTGAGTCTTAGTGGTAGCTCCCCAAACAGTTGTGAAGTACTTAATGTGACTTAGGGTTAGAGATTCAACAACAGTTATTCGAGTGGTAGTCTCAAAATTGTCTTTTATACGTGATAAGTACATTAGTGTTCCTGTAACCTTTTTGCATACTTTACCTATATGGGAATCAAACAACATGTAGTCATCAAAGTGAATTCCTAGATTTTTTACTGTTTTGATAGGTGATAATGATATTGCCACAAAAATTAGTTGTTGTGTCTTCTGGAATTTGTGCTATATGGTACCTTGAGCCAGTAAACATGCATTGTGTTTTACTTTCATTAACAGCCCAATTTCTTGAAAATAGGTTTTAATTTTTGACAGGTGTTTTCTGCTCTTGAGGTCAGTTCTGGGAGATTATTAATATCACCACTAAGGAGTAGCTGAGTGTCATCTGCATGTTGTACGACTAGACAGTCGGAAATGAAAGAAGATAGATCATATATGTAAATGGAGAAGAGGATAGGACCAAGTACTGATCCCTGTAGAACACTAAATGATATATTGAAGATTCTTACAACAAAGATTATTTACTTAATGGATAACTAATTACTTAGTTTTCTCATGAAATATTAATTAAAATATTTACTGGCACTTCCAGATAATGAGACCCATAACGAAATGGTGGCTTTCGGTGATAGTTTGCTCTCTATCGTACAACATTCTGGTATGTCAAGCCAACCTGGCCCGTACGTATAAGCTACTCTACGATGGTGGGCTAAAAGTGACTGCCTCCTACACCCTGTACAAGACAGCCTCCAATATAAGGTAAAAACGCTGGAAGATCTTAGAATAAAATAAGAGGCCAACTTATATTAGACATGCATATACTATGAGAAACTGATATATGAGTTCTGATTGTTCCTGAAAATACAAAAAACAACTGAATTCATGATTTTGCACTTCACCAACAGATGTGCAAGTACTTGCACCGGAAAACCTAGATGCTGGCTGTACACTTGGGACACGACCTCAAAAGAATGCCAACTGCTGGACTTTCTGAATACTGTCGTCAGTACGGGTGCAGCACCCCCTACCTTGAGAACCTATTACGTGGACAGTATCGATGGCCGGAAAATAATAAAAACTTCAAGCACATCAAGCTGGACACAAAGTAATGACACGTGTGCCAATATGGGAGGTCGTTTATTTATCCCAGAAGATAACACTTACTGCCATATACTCAACCATGTTTTTGGTGAAGATCTCCTGTATATAGGAATGTGGAGATATCCTTCAGACATTACTGTGTGGTATAACATGGAAGGACTGACCACTTTTCCACACCCAAATTGGGGTCCAGGTCAGCCCAATAACTATTTCGGAAGTCAGTTTTATGTAGGTTGTCATAAGGGTAACGCTGATGATGTATCCAATAATTACAATGACCATGGCATATGTGAGATTTAACAGAAAAAAACGTTTCAGCAATGTTCCTAAATGTGTCCAGTGTTTAATTTGAACATAACCTTTGTGAGTGTCATTTGTATATAAAATGGACATACATTTGTATGTATGCATGTATGTATGTATGCTCATTTATGTATACATAGGAAAATCCCATAACAGCCAATAAATGAAAGAAAAAATTATTAAATACATAATTAAATGATAATTAATTAAAAATACTAAAATACTAATATTTTATTAATTTAAAATAAAATCACAAAGTATATGAATCATTTGAATAAAAATTTTCTTTTTAAACATTAATAAATCTTTCAATATAACAACAATTACCTCAAAATACAATTAAAATTTAAGTAACAGAATGTCTTCAAAATCTAACAAAACAAAAGCAATATCTAATTCATGACATCTGTGTGAAAGAAGAGAGAGTTCAATTGAATTATCGATAGAAAATATGCAAGCTATATATGTTAGAGTCTCTCTCTCTCTCTCTCTCTCTCTCTCTCTCTCTCTATCTGTCTCCTGCCTTGTGTCAACTTCCTAGACCAGCTCTCGAGCCACTTGAAAAGTTCCAGAATCGAGTCATGAGATTTATCTTGGGATGTTCTCTCTCTACCCGTATTGTGAGTATGCAGCTGGAGCTCAACTTGCCCCCTCTTGTGGAGAGGATTTATGCCAATGTGTCCTATTTTACTGTTAAGTGTCTTCACTACCCCTTTCTTGCTCCGTACTTCTCTGCTGTCAGGAGGACGTCCCTGGATCCAGACGCACCCAGGCTCCCACTTCGAGCAGGAGGTCATAACCTTATCAGGGTGGTGAGTGACATTCTCCGTGGCCTTGACATCGACCTGCCAGTGCAGGCGGCTGTCCCAGATTTACCACCCTGGCGTGTCCCCTCCCCGCTGTCACATATACACCGACCTCGAAGGATGTCTATCCCCCCTTGCAGAGACAGTTAGCTCTGGAGACTATCGCTGATGTGTCCACGTCTGTCCCTGCAGCACACCACGTCTATGTTGATGGTTCTGTTCAAGCAGATGGGAGGGCGGCATGTGCTGTGTTTTCCCCCACCATGGAGCCGCCTGTGCCGGCTGATTCATGGATTGGCCGTAGACTACCCACCTCGTCGAGCTCCACCTACTGTGAACTGAATGCCATCTTGGATGCCGTGACTCTCCTTGTTCGACGACGAGTGAATGGGGTAATAATTTGTGACTCCCAATCGGCCCTACAAGCCCTATCCTCGCCAAGACCTATCTGTGGCCGTGCTGTGGGAGATATACTATGTCGCCTCGCGGCCGCTCGGGATGCTTCTCTTGTTGTGTCGTTTGTATGGACTCCATCCC
>JAXCGZ010021229.1:0-5000 GCA_037179515.1 Halocaridina rubra | reverse complement strand
ATATCACACATTAAGCATATTTTTATTATTAGCTATATAACCACATGTGCACCTGTTTTTGTGAGTGTAATTGTGTGTTGTTGTTGTTTTTGTATTGTTTTTGTACGTACGTTAGCGTTAGCATGTAAGCTTTTTTGTGCACATATGTATATCATGCCATGAGTGAATATATACGTAGGCATTTTTTTTTAACTACGAAAGTAAATATGTACCAGATTTTTATTTAATAGTGGGTTTTTGTGTGACAATGGATGTATGTGAGTACCTGGGAATGTATGTAAGTACAATATTGGTTTCCTAATATTTCTTCCAATTTCCAAATACCTAAGATAGACGGGAAGGGGTGGAAAGGCTTCTGGCGACTGGGGGTGTGCTTTGAATAGGCCACCCTCCCTGACACGAGGAATTATGGCAATTATTTGCAATTTTCTGTTCCGGTTTTACGTCACGGACTCCCTTTTCTACCAAGGGCTAGGACGGTTGCCTTCCTGCGAAGGACTTGTTTTGGCAGATGTAATCGTTACCTTGAGTGCATGCCCTTGCTAACCTCAGTCCGTGACGGAGCGCGAACCTTGACCTGACGCTTCAGAGCCTTGGACGCTACCGCTTGAGCCACGGTGACTATGTATGTATTTGCAATGCTCTTCTAAAATCAATATTACACTGTGGGTGACTCAAGCAATGGTGGTGAGCTAAGAAGGGTGATATGGGTGAAAGTCTTTCAATAAAAAGGTGTGCTTTGACTCGGCCAACTTCCAAACACAAGGAATCACAGCCGCTGCTTATGTATGTATGCATACGGAATACTTTTCTCAAGCAAAAATCAGAATATTACAACAATGATTAATACTTTTGTTGTTTTAGATTCTCCACCCACGGATGGGCGGAATGGGTCATGGCGGACCCCTCCACTCTCTGTTTCCAGAGAAGTAACATTTCTGTTTCTTTTATTATTTTTCTTTTATTATCTATTTTGATCACAGAGTCCGTTTCAAAGGATCAGTTCCCTACCTTACTAGGATTATAGAAAACAGAAAATAGAAAATATAGAAAATATAGAAAACAAAGAGAAGAGGAAAAGCAATATTCTAGGAATATATACCTTCAGAGCAGAAATTTAATTTCAATGTCAAAATGATTAGGTTGACAGATTTATATAAATAGAAAAATGAAGACACACACACACACACACACACACACACACACACACACACACACACACACACACACACACACACACACACACACACACACACACACACACACACACACACACACACACACACACTATAGACCAGTTTCCTTGACCAGCATAGTTTGCAAAGTTATGGAGAAACTACTAAGGAAACATATCTCTCTTCACTTGGAATCCTTCAACTTTTTGTCAGTGAGGCAACATGGCTTCAGAGAAGGAAGATCAACAGTAACAAACTTATTAGAATTTTATGATGAGGTAAGCCAAATCTTACAGGAAAGAGAGGGCTGGGCAGATTGCATATTCCTAGACTTCCAGAAAGCGTTTGACACTGTTCCACATGGGAGACTTATTAGGAAGCTGCAATCAATGGCTAGAATAGGTGGAAATGTCTTGGAATGGATAAAAACTTACTTAGAAGGAAGGGAACAGAGGGTTAGAGTAAGACACTCAGTGTCTGATTGGAGAAGAGTTAGTAGTGGAGTTCCACAGGGTTCAGTTTTAGGGCCACTTTTGTTCCTTGTATATGTAAATGACCTACCAGAGTCTGTAAACTCATTCATGAATATGTTTGCAGATGATGCAAAGATTGTGAAGAAAGTAAAAAACGAGAACAATGGTAGAGAACTTCAGGAGGATCTAAATAATCTGCATGAGTGGTCAGAAAAGTGGCTAATGAAATTCAATACCTCAAAATGTAAGGTAATGAGAATGGGTACAAGTGCAAGAAGGCCCAAGCTTGACTACTCGGTGGCTGGAGTACAACTTCAGGAGACAGAAAATGAGAGAGATCTAGGAGTAAACATATTGGCAGATTTGTCTCCAGAAATACATATAAATGGCGTAGTAAGGGCAGCATATGCATTCTTATCAAATGTAAGGGTAGCCTTCAGGCACATGGACAAGGAAATGTTCAGAAATATTTATGTAACCTATGTGAGGCCAAAACTCGAATATGCAGCCCCCTTCTGGAATCCGCACTTGAAAAAGCACATAGCTAAGCTTGAAAAAGTTCAAAGACATGCCACGAAACTGGTGCCAGAAATACGCAATCTCGGTTATGATGAGAGGCTGAGGGAATTAGACTTGCCATCACTCGAAGCTAGAAGAGTAAGGGGGGATATGGTGACAGTCTTTAAATTCCTTCATGGTTATGATAGAGTGGATAGGGATCGATATTTCGATATGGCTGGCTCTAGAACTAGAGGTCATAGTTTGAAGCTTCGGAAGAAAACTTGTTTGCAGGATGTAAGGAAATACTTTTTCAGTGTAAGAGTAGTTGATAATTGGAATTCGCTAAGCGAGGAGGTAGTTAATGCTACCTCAATCCATAGTTTTAAGGACAGGTATGATAAGTATCACTAAGTCTAAAAATGGAACCGATCAGGAGACGGGAAGATACGAGCTTTGGGCTCTTTCCCGTAAACACAATTAGGTAATCACAATTAGGTAATCACACATATATATATATATATATATATATATATATATATATATATATATATATATATATATATATATATATATATATATGTGTGTGTGTGTGTGTGCGTGTGTATGTGTGTGTGTGTGTGTGTGTGTGTGTGTGTGTGTGTGTGTGTGTGTGTGTGTGTGTGTGTGTGTGTGTATGTGTGTGTGTACATTTTATTTTAATCAATCTAGCAACAGGAGCAACAAGCCAAATCAACTATTTCGTGGTCATAAGACCGTATGAATAGAATATGGATACCAGGAAGAACAAAAGACCGTAACACTTTTCAGTCAGAACCAACAATATGCTCCCTCAAGAGGCTAGTACGATACCGCGACCCCATATGAACTTGGGAAAAGTTGCCAATACAGATAAAAATACTGTTATATCATTGCTCACTCACTTGATCACTCACAGGATATGCTCTCTCTCTCTCTCTCTCTCTCTCTCTCTCTCTCTCTCTCTCTCTCTCTCTCTCTCTCTCTCTCTCTCTCTCTCTCTCTCTCGCCCTTTGGTATACTCTCTCTCTCTCTCTCTCTCTCTCTCCTCTCTCTCTCTCTCTCTCTCTTTCGCCCTTTGATATACTGTTGCCCATCCAACTTTCTTTAAATATAACCATATATCTCCGGCTCTGAAGGCTTGTCCATACTCAAAGACCAAAACTTCATTTTTAAGGATTTATATGTTTATAACCTCAGTGGCCAGCCCTCACCATTTATTATTATTATCCCCAGCTCCAACCTGTCTGTGTCAACCTCCATTCAAATGGGGATTAATAGTGACACAGAACAGTAAACAATAATAATAATAATAAATATTATTATTAATATTATTATTATTATTATTATTAATATTATTCTTGTTATTATTATTGTTGTTATTATTATTATTATTTCTATAATAATAATAATAATAATAATAATAATAATAATAATAATAATAATAATAATAATAATAATAATAATAATAATAATAATAACAACAATAATAATAAAGCAAAAAAGTAAACATAAAAAAGGCGAAAAAGGCATTTACAAAAAGCAAATGAGAGAAACTGAATAATAAAAAATGAGAATGATGACAAATGAAAAGAGAAGAATGAAGAATAGAAGAAGGAAGGAAAGAGAAAAGAGAGAGAAAAGAAATAGAAAATAGAAAGTGGAAAGAAATAGAATAGAAGAAAGAAAAAGAATGAGAAAGTAGAAAGTGGAAAGAAATAGAAAAGAGGAAAGAGAAATGAAAGAGAAAATAGAAAGTGGAAAGAAATTGAAAAGAGGAAAGAGAAAAGAAAGAGAAAATAGAAAGTGGAAAGAAATAGAAAAGAGGAAAGAGAAAAGAAAGAGAAAATAGAAAGTGGAAAGAAATAGAAAAGAGGAAAGAGAAATGAAAGAGAAAAAAAAGAGAACATAGAAGTGGAAAGAAATAGAAAAGAGGAAATAGAAAAGAAAGAGAAAAGAAAGAGAAAATAGAAAGTGGAAAGAAATAGAAAAGAGGAAAAAAAGAGAAAATAGAAAGTGGAAAGAAATAGAGAAGAGGAGAGAGAAAAGAAAGAGAAAATAGAAAATGGAAAGAAATAGAAAAGAGGAAAGAGAAAAGAAAGAGAAAATAGAAAGTGGAAAGAAATAGAAAAGAGGAAAGAGAAAAGCAAGAGAAAAGAAAGAGAAAATAGAAAGTGGAAAGAAATAGAAAAGAGGAAATAGAAAAGAAAGAGAAAAGAAAGAGAAAATAGAAAGTGGAAAGAAATAGAAAAGAGGAAAGAAAGAGAAAATAGAAAGTGGAAAGAAATAGAGAAGAGGAGAGAGAAAAGAAAGAGAAAATAGAAAGTGGAAAGAAAGAGAAAATAGGAAAGAGAAAAGAAAGAGAAAATAGAAAGTGGAAAGAAACAGAAAAGAGGAAAGAGAAAAGAAAGAGAAAATAGAAAGTGGAAAGAAATAGAATAGAAGAAGGAGAAAAAAAGAGAAAAGAGAAAGGAGAAAAGAAAGAGAAAAGAGAAAGGAGAAAAGAAAGAGAAATAGAAAAGAGAAAAGAGAAAGTGGAAAAGAAAGAAAAAATAGAAAGGAGAAAAGAAAGAGAAAAGAGAAAAGAGAAAAGAAAGAGAAAATAGAAAATGGAAAGAAATAGAAAGAAGAGAAAATGAGAATTGTTGCAAGAAGAGAATAAATGGAGAATTTAAAAGAACAGAAAAAGGAATATAATGAATAAACAGGAATAAGACGTAAGAAAAAAAGAAGGAGTATTGAGTAGGAAGTAAGAAAAAAAGGAATAATTAAATAGAAAGAGAAAAAAAGACAGGAAAAAAAACAGTTTGAAAAAGTACAAAAGGAAAAAAAAAAG
>JAXCGZ010021228.1:47500-65101 GCA_037179515.1 Halocaridina rubra | reverse complement strand
CGACAAATGGTGGCAGCGCAGTACGGATCATCACGCCTGGAAAACATACGAAGAGGCTCTCATATCAGAAGAAACCAGTGCGAAGAAATGTAAATAAGAATGGCAAAAGCAGAAATCCAACATCTCCCAATTCAAGAAATGAGTGACGAGGCCAAACACCGGAGAATTCTCGAACTGGAGGAGCACGTGCGGCGCCTACAAACTCCTGCCGACGCCGCTCCGTCGAGAAGGAACTTGGTCGACGCCGACAGAGAAACCGACGCCTCAAACATCGACGAACAGCCTGCCGCTCCGAGCCCCGTGGTGACACAGGGAACGCAGCAGGACAAGCCCCCACCCCGTGCCCTGGTTGTAAAGACGCCTCGAGTCAAAAATTCACTTTTATACCTCGACGGCGCAAATGTAAAAGACCTCGAATGTCCCTCCATTATTCCCGCGACCGACTTCCTGAAATACTTGGGTCTGCGGATGAGAAGTGACGAGTGGTCAAATAGAGAATATTATGAAACTTTTAAGGAACTATTCCTAAGATATTTCTTAGTAAGCCGAAGTGTGACCGGAGCATTGAGTGAAAATGCCCATTACAAGAAATATAAGTTGCCGGATCCGACCAAGAAGATGGCGATTCGTCGATTTTACTCGAGAGAAGAAGGAGAACCCCCTCCTTCCTTGCTTTCTGCCATGAAGTTCTTCAGGACCACCTCCTTAAAATAGCTAAGTACTTGTGATCTGTATCCAGTGAGTAATGGGACAATTATTAAAAGAAATTGAGGTCGGTGGACGCCGCCATTTTATCTTGTAGTTATGCTTTGACTCAGCCAACCTGCCTATGAGGGGTGTGGCGCCTAATAAGTAGATAAAAGTAGAATTTCTGTACCCATTACTAACATGGATAATTTGTACTAATAGCTATAAGCAGTAATAAACTCCATTTTTTTTTATAATTTGAGTAATATAAAGAAATTGCGTTGGAAGTGTGTTCCATTTATTTGTATTAATGCCTAGATTGAATTTTAAGAACGCGAATGTATCGATTTTAATTGACAAATTTAATGCACGTGAAATCACTATTACAGTATATTAATTTCTTAAGTGTAAGAATTATAGTGAGTAATATACGTGAATCTGTTTTTAAGGTTTTACTTAGAACACGTGTGATTTTCGAGAAAGGAATGCGGAAGTGACCAATCGATCTCCCAACCTCGTTATTATAAATATGTAGTAATTGTACTGATCTTTGATATTTAAAGTACGTGTAATATCATTTTTATATAAATTTCTTAAAGCGTAAGAAATCGAGTGTTAAGATTACGCCTGTTTTTAAGGTTTTTCTTTTTTTGTTTGTTTTTTCTCCGCGGGAGGAATGTTTTAGCGAAAGAAAGACATAAATGACAGATCGTCCTTTTTGTGTTATGATGATGGGGAATTAATATTACGATACGTGTGTGGCATGTTTTTTTGAAGAATAAGAAATTTCGTGATATTGTTTAGAGATGAGTTTTTAATTTCACGCTATGCAGGCGAAAGTAAGAGTAAATTAGAGGAATTTGTGCTGTCCTAGAATAGGGAAGGTTTTTCAGTGTCACCCTAACGTAGCTTCAAGGGAGTAGAATGTTTGTTTGTTCGTTAGAATGGGACCTAGGACTGGTGAGGCAGTCTGTGACCGCGCGGCCAACCGAGATTTCACCTTTACTCTCCTTCAGAGAGATAAGGAAAGGGAAACTAACGCGTTGTAAATAAAAAGGGAATTTTACAGAAAGGGGATGATTGTCTTGATAGTGATATAGCGAATGTGATAGCGAATGAGTATGAAGACTGGGGATATAATGGGGGGTTGCTCTAGGGGGTGAAATCGCGGAAAGCACCGTTAGGAAACATGATTGGGGTCTCTCTACGGGGATCGTTCCCCTGCTCTGCCAGGTCCTTCTGCATGCCATATCAGAGTATTTTTATGGGAGGTGATGCGCTGTTGCAATATCTAGTGAGGGATATTTTTGAGAAAATGATTCTCCACCTGCCCAGATATGGTTGAGATGCCAAGTTTGTTTTATTTTTGTTTTGTCCCCTACTCCGCCAATGAGATTATTATTCGATTTCCGAGAGAGTTCCAAGATAGATATTACGTGATAAAGGACGTGAATCTATGAATGATTCTGTATTTTCTTTGCTAGCTGCAGTATATACATTATTTGTCTGAAGAGATATGTTAGATTGATAAAATAAAACTTTGCGAGTTTTAGCCATGATAATGTTTATCAAAATTATTTCAGCTTGGTCATAAAGAAAGAGTGAGAGCTGACACGAAATGACAACAAGAATGTTATACAGCCGTTTCCCGTATTTGAGAGAGCAGAAGTTGATCCAGAAGCCAAAAGAACAGGGGAGAAAACAGCGCCCACATGCGCACCCCCCGTAAAAGCAGACAGAACAGTTATATGTCGAACTTCTCTCTGTTCTGGGGGAAATTCTGTTGTTTAGTAATTTACATAGGTCAAATTCGAGATAGTAAAAGAATATATATATTTTATGTTTGAATTGTTCATGTACAACTCCGTACGAGGTTATGAAACTTAAGCAAAATGCATTCTTTACTGTTGCTAATGAAATATACTTTTTGTTTTTATTATTGCATACACAGGGACAGACTTTTTATATTTTTTCAGATTCCCGTTTTTGTTATATAGTTCTTTTTGTATTGAAGAAATCCTTAAAATCTTAATTAAAGAGTTCTGAAAAGATTATCTAGAAATAATTAATGTTAATCACTGTTACTGTTATGAATTTAAAATTATAATTGAGATTCTCAAAGATTATATGTTGAGTTTTAAGTTTAAAAATTAATGATACTTAAGTCATTATAAGACGTCTGTTAAGAATCTGTTAAGAAAAAGATATTTGTACTTTTGTTGATAGTAGTAGAGATAGTGTCACATATGATTTTAATCTTTTGTTTTAATTTCATCAGAGTGTGTGTGCTTCGACTCAACCCTCTGATTTATAGCAAGAAAAGGATTGTCATAATAGACAAGGATGTGTATGCTGTTACAGTAAAGTCCTTAGCAATATTAAACAGAAAGGAATAGATTTATGCTTTGACAGTTCTGCAGTTGTACACTAAGTTCTTTTTGCTTTTGTTTTTTGTTAATGGGAAATAAGAATAGCCCTCTGACAATACACGTAAAACTCTATCGATAGTCATTGCTAACGTTTGTTCACTTTCATTTGTTTATTTATTCTTTTATTAGAGATACTCTGCGACAGTTTTTTATTTTCAGTACAAGTAAAAGAAGGAGGCCCGCCTCACCTGACCACAGGGTGGAAACCGCAATGTATTTCAAGGTCGCCCTGTCCCCCTCTCTCTCTCTCTCTCTCTCTCTCTCTCTCTCCCTACTCTGAGACTGACAGATCCTTCTTCCGATGCTAAGAGAATGTTGCCGTCATTGATTCTTTTTTGTGTGTTTTTTTTTCAGCGAAGCTAGGCGATAATTGTGCCTACATTTTATTGCAGTCGATAGATTGTTGCATGCTGTTATTGCATAAATACTGATAAGACATCGGTAGTACGGCCATTTGCATAAATATTTTTGCCACATGTCGCAACTGTTTAGAGAATAGACAGAACTCCCATTGACAAATTGTGGAGCCAGCGAGTTGCCACTTATGCTCTATATATATACATAGATTATGACAGCAGGAATTTGAATAGTAAAAGAGACTGTGTTAGAATGAGCATTACTATGAAATATAAGTACAGAACTCTGTTCTTACTTCTGAATGCCAGTCTCCATTGTATATATATTGATATTTCTGATTTAGTATTTTTATTTTTATTTTTTATTATTCTTATTTTTTGATCATAATTAGTAGTAATGTTATTATTATGTTGACTGATATTGTTGCTATCTCTCAATGGCCTGTTGCTAATTATTATTTTTGAAAGGCAATCAACAGTAACCTGTTGAGTTGTATTTTTTATCTGAATTCATCCTTGATGTTATTGTAGCACCGATAATAAGAATATTTCTTTAGTGGCTTTTCTCAGTATTTCATGATTGTTCTTTTTGATGTCTATAGTAGAGTAATGCTATGTAGCAGTTTCTCAGCTAAGCCCTAAGTATCTTGGAGTAATAATCTAGTTGTGTAGACACATACCTTCCATTACCACCCTATTCCTAGGCAGCCCCGACCTGCAAGTTCTAAAAGTCTTTAGATTTTGTCCTCTCAAACAAGTCCCTGTTGCCCATTGAAGAGAGATTGCAATCACTTGCAGTTGCAGGGGAGGCAAAGTATAGCCTCCGAGTACCAACGTATGGCCATTGTTGGTACCCTGAAGTCATAGGGAACCTTTCTTACAACTGTAGTAGTGACATAGGTTCAAATTTTCATCCCGAGATCTGCTTCGAAGGTACGTGTGGATTGCAGTACTGAAGAGAAATCGCTGTGACGTTGCAGGTCTCCTACGTGGTGGTCTTAGTCAAGATCGGCCGAGGGTAGGACGAGAAAGCCAGGCTGGAAGGATTAGAAAGGTGCATCGATCGCTTCCTCTTTGTCTTGCCTATCTTGGAAAAGGAGATAATTTATGGTAGAGTACGAACCTGGGCCTACAGCAAGGACACCTGGGCCTACAGCAAGGACGGCGGGGGAGTGAAAAAATGAAATCCCAGAGAGAAACCGTGGAATCGCGCCTAGCAAGAATTCATGAGCAAGGGAAAGAGAAAACAAAAGTCTGTAATGTCCAAAAAAAAAAAACACTCTAAAAAGCCATGTAAACGAATTGATGAAGTCCCAGAGAGAAAGAAGGGTATTTAAAAATCCCTTATTAGTTGTTGGAAAGAACAACCCACGCTTTAGAACTGAAAAAAAAAATGGGAAAGAAAAGGTCCCCTTTTATTATTTGTTTTACCTAGTTTTAAGATAATTTTAAGCGACAACTCAGAGACTCCTTTAAAGATAGTTTTGAATAAGTGCCTTTGATGGATTGTATAATTTGCACCGACAGTAATAAGTTGTCTTCTGCTTAAATAATATTAGTGTTTTGCTTTAGCATTATCATTGTTTGAATCATGATTTAATCTTTGTGTTCATTAAGTTCTCATATTAGTTTGTCTCTGAATAGAAATTGCACATTGGAATGATGAATGTTTTCTGACTTTTCACATCGTAACCAATAGTTTGTTTCAGGAGTAGTTTTTTAAGGCCTAATTTTAAGACAAATCAATGCCCCATAGTAACGATAGGAAGTTTCCATTTATGTTATTGTCTATCGCATTTTAAATGTTCGTACATACAAATGTTCTACATGATTTATCTTTTTACTGTAGCTAACCAACTTTTGTAAATCTTTTGAAAAAGGAGAGAAGTAGACACAGTAACGTCATGATCTAAACTAACTTGTGATCTTAATTAGTGTTTAATAATGAGTAGTTACACACTGAAATCCTAATGATTAAAGTTAATTTTATTTGTTGAATATAAGAATGTTTGTACTAAAGATTGTTTAGTGTTCATAGAACTAGGAATTCTTAGATAATAGCTTAAATAATTCGGCCCCATTTTTATTGTAAACTAGTGTTAGCTAGGATATATCCAAGAGCTCTCAAAAGATAGCCCATGCTTCAACTGAAATAAAAGATATTTCAGTTTTGGTTGGGAGGGATGTCGCATGACTGAAGCCTTGCTGAAGTCAGAATCTGAAACTGTAACAAGTCGTGAAGAGAAACGTGAGAGGCTAGAGGTCAAGGGCGAAATAGAATACTCTCCCAGTTGTTTATCTGGGTACGGTAAACAGATCCATAGGGCTTAGCGCCTGGCTGGATCCTTAGGGCTTAGCACCTGGCTGAACCCAGGTGCTTTAGCAGAGGGCTTAGCCACCCGGCGCCAAGTGCCTCAAGAGTGTGGGAAAGATCCAGAATGTGGCCCCGCCTAAAATCACAAGTAACCCTATATGCCCTGGAGGGATACCCAATAGCCACGCTCTGACCTGGAACTTTTCCGTTCTATAGGCCAACTGAAATAGCCCATCCCACAAGAGGAGGGATCTCTCTTTGAACCTGAAGGCAATTGGCAGAAGTAGATTTAGCGACACGCCCTGCCTTTGGGGTATTTCAAGTATCCCCATGGCAGCCAGAAGTCAGTCAGAGAGCGACAGTTAGTCAGAATAGTACCAGGGGCACGAATAGATCATAGATTGTGATAGTCATAGGGTGGGGGCATTGAGGCATCGAATGTGTTGTACTCTAGAATAAATTAAGATAAAGGAATCACTGCTTGTCCATTCTTACCTTGTACCCGTCTGGTACTAATAATTATAACGTAGTGATAAACACTCCGACATATATATATATATATATATATATATATATATATATATATATATATATATATATATATATATATATATATATATATATATATATATATATATATATATATATATATATATATATATATATATATATATATATATATATATATATATATATATATATATGTACATAATATCTATATCTATATCTGTATATCTATATATTAATATATCTATATATATATATATATATATATATATATATATATATATATATATATATATATATATATATATATATATATATATATATATATATATGAATCATTTTTTACCCCGACCGGGAATCGAACCTAGGACTTATAATTACTAAGTCAAGGCACTACCAACTACACACCACAGAAGGTATAAAAGGAATCCAACCTTATAGCTTATGTCTGCTATACTTAGGGATGAACGCATTCTATCTGAATGCCACTATGTTCATATTACAGATTCCCCAACCTCACTCGTGGCTTCATTTTAGCATTTAATTCAATTCCCAATCTCATTCAGGTCATAAAATAACCAAGCAAGCACATTACATATGTGAAAAAATGAATCATTTTTTACCCCGACCGGGACTCGAACCTAAGACTTATAATTACTAAGTCAAGTCGCTACCAACTACACACTACAGAAGGTATAAAAGGAATCCAACCTTATAGCTTATATCTGCTATACTTAGGGATGAACGCATTCTATCTGAATGCCACTATGTTCATATTACAGATTCCCCAACCTCACTCGTGGCTTCAATTTAGCATTTAATTTAATTCCCAATCTCATTCGGGTCATACAATAACCAAGCAAGCACATTACATATGTGAAAACATGAATCATTTTTTACCCTGACCGGGACTCGAACCTAGGACTTATAATTACTAAGTCAAGGCGATATAACTACACACCACAGAAGGTATAAAAGGAATCCAACCTTATAGCTTATATCTGCTATACTTAGGGATGAACGCATTCTATCTGAATGCCACTATATTAATATTACAGATTCCCCAACCTCATTCGTGGCTTCATTTTAACATTTAATTCAATTCCCAATCTCATCCGGGTCATACAATAACCAAGCAAGCACATTACATATGTGAACACATGAATCATTTTTTACCCCAACCGGGACACAAACCTAGGACTTATAATTACTAAGTCAAGTCGCTACCAACTACACACCACAGAAGGTATAAAAGGAATCCAACCTTATAGCTTATATCTGCTATACTTAGGGAGGAATGCATTCTATCTGAATGCCACTATGTTCATATTACAGATTCCCCAACCTCACTCATGGCTTCATTTTAGCATTTAATTCAATTCTCAATCTCATTCGGGTCATACAATAACCAAGCAAGCACATTACATATGTGAAAACATGAATCATTTTTCACCCCGACCGGGACTCGAACCTAGGACTTATAATTACTAAGTGAAGGCACTACCAACTACACATCGCTTGTTTCCAGCATCTTGAAATCTCCCCTGACTCCAGTGACTTTTTAAATATGATACTTAGTGCCACTGATATTGAGTTTGTGCATTTTTTAAGTACAAGAGGGGATATATCATCAGGACCTGTAGCTTTATGAACATCTAAATCCATCAGTGCTTTGCATACCTCTGTGGCTGTAAGGCTGATGTTCTCTAATAAAGGCCCTTGAGCTTCTATCTCTGCAATCTGAGGGGGTGGGGTATTTTCTACTGTAAATACTGACTGAAACTCCTTGTTCAATTCTCTGCAGATCTCTTCATCCATCTCAATGATGCTTCCATCCTCTCTCTTAAGCCTTAAAACCTGTTCTTTTACCTTCAGTTTTCCCCTGAAAAAGCTGTGGAAAAGCTTGGGATTTTCTTTAGCCTTCCTGGTGATGTCTCTCTCATAGTCTCTTTCTGCCTTTCTTCTTTTAATAGGCAATCATTTCTTGCTCTTTTGTAGGTTTGCCAGGCATTTATGTTTTTTCTCCTCCTATACCTTTTCCAGCATTTGTCTCTCCACTCCTTAGCTCTTTTGCACTCATTATTGAACCATTTCTCTCTGGCATGAATTACACTTACTTTGGTGACAGGTATGCAGCAATCTACTATCTTCCCATATTTCTCACAAAAGATGTCATACATTTCTTGTACAGATTTGTTTTAAAATAAGGTTCTCCAGTCTATAACTGCAAAAAGCTCATTCATTTTGATGTAATCTCCTTTCGGATAGTTCCTCCTCACGTCCTCAGTGCCTCTACTCTTAGGCAGAATATCTTCAATGATATACTCCATCAACAACACACAGTGGTCACTCTTTCCAATTGGTGGTTCATACTCAATTTTTCAATATCCAACACATTATCTGTGAATACTAGATCAAGTATTGATGGCTCATCCCCACCCCTGGCCTTCGTTGGTTCCATTACATGTTGGTGTAGGAAATTCCCTTGTACGCAATCTATTAATCTTGCCCCAAAGGAGTTCTCACCAATGTGTGGGTCAAGATTTATCCAATCTATCTCTTTATGATTAAAATCTCCCATAATCAAAATCCTACATTTTCTCCCCCGTGCCATGTTAACAACTGAGTTTATGACTAATAGTACCTATATGACTTTCCTCATAAACTACTAGCCTATTCTGGCTCCTTGGTGGGTGATATACAACAGTTGTGTGTGTGTGTGTGTGTGTGTGTGTGTGTGTATATATATATATATATATATAAATATATATATATATATATATATATATATATATATATATATATATATATATATATATATATATATACTTAAAAGAGCCATATTTCCCTTTATAAGGAGATGGCTGAATAAAAGCAAAATACCTTAACTCTTTGGGAGAGGAAAATTCACAGGGGGGGATTCTCAGCCCCCCACTCCACCCATTTAGTCAAATGTTGCAACACGAAGGGGAGCATGGAGGAAGTATTCTTGCCCCCCTTCCTTAGGGAGAGTATATATATATATATATATATATATATATATATATATATATATATATATATATATATATATATATATATATATATATATATATATATATATATATATATATATATATATATATATATATATATATATATATATATATATATATATATATATATATATATATATAATATATATATATATATATATATATATATATATATATATATATATATATATATATAATTTTTTTTTTTTTTTTTTTTTTTTTTTTAAGAGTGTGACACCGGGACAGGCAGAAACTGCCCTCATAAACAAAGCCCCGGGCACGAGAAAATACCAAGACGAAGGAAAAGGAAAAGGTTAAGGGCAAGGCAGAGATGAGGTAATGTCACACAAAGGAAAATGACAGACAGAAAAAAAAACAGTCAAAGTAAGGAGGACCCAGAGATATGGAGGACTAGGCTCTGAGATGACGATAGATCTGCTTTTTGAAGGATGATAGGTCATAAGAATTAGGAAAGACAGAAGGAGGAAGAGAGCTCCAGAGTCTAGAGGTAGATGGGAAGAAGCAGTCGCTGCACCGACCAATCCGCGAGCTACAAATCTCCACACAGTACCTGTGAGAAGAGGAAGCTTGGCGAGTGTTACGCGGCCTCGGCAGTAGAGGAGGGATGCAACTCGCCAACTCATCAGAGCAGCGATGGGAGTAGTAGCGATAGAAAAGCGAAAGGGAAGATACCTTACGGCGAAGAGAGAGAGAATCCAGGTTAGAAGTAAGAGAAGGATCATTAATGAGTCTGACTGCCTTAGATTCAACCCTATCAAGAAGATAAGTAAAGGAAGAAACACCCCAGATGTGTAAGCAGTATTCTAAGCAGGGGCGGATAAGACCTTTGTAAATTTTAAGTAACTGCAATGAGGAAAAGTAATAACGAAAACGAAACAAAACTCCAAATGTTTTGGATGAAGATTTAGAAATTTGGATTATGTGATTCCTCCAAGACAAGTTAGAGGCTATATGGATTCCTAATATATTGATAGAGTTAAGTGGGTAAATTTCATTAGTTTCGAAGACAATAGGGTTTTCAGGAGGAGAAGAAGATAAAGAGATAGCCAGAAACTGTGTCTTGGTGGCATTGAATTTAACTAAGTTTTGAGTGCCCCATTCAGATACTCTCTGCAAATCGGAGTTAAGAGTAGAAGAAAGAGTGATACGAGATTGATTACGAGTAACAGATGAAGGTTGTGAAGAAAAGGCAGAGGAAAAGTGAAGGGTAGAATCATCAGCAAAGGCATGAAGAAGAGAGGAAGATGGGGATTGTAGAAGATCGTTGATGACGAGAAGGAAGAGAGTAGGTGAAAGAACAGAGCCCGGTGGAACAGCACTGGATACAGAGAAAGGGCTAGATGTCGCGCCATCAACAACTACAGATATAGAACGGTCAGTAAGAAAACTGGAAATCAGAGAACAGAAAGAAGGGGTAAAACCATAGGCATGGAGTTTGGCCAACAGAGCCTTTGCCAGACTCTGTCAAAAGCCTTAGAGATATCAAGGGCGACGAAGGATTCCCCATAGTTCCTAAGAGAAGATGACCATACATGAGTAAGATAGGACAGAAGATCACCAGTGGATCTTGCCTTGCGGAAGCCGTACTGGTGATCGGAGATAAGTGAGTTAGATTCAAGGCGTTTCAAGAAGTGAGCATTGAGCAACGTTTCAAAAACTTTAGCAATAGAGGAGGTTAGAGCAATAGGTCGGTAGTTAGAAGGAATAGAGCGGTCACCCTTCTTAGGAACTGGTTGAACTACAGCATGCTTCCAAGATGAAGGATAGATACTGGTTGACAGAATGAGGCGAAAAAGACGGCAAAGCACTGGAGCCAGTTCATCTGCAAACTCCTTAAGGAACCTTGCAGGGATACCATTGGGACCAGATGCCTTGTTTGTCTTTAGTGAGTGAAGAACCTTATGAACTTTGCATGAAGAAAGGATAAGGGAGGGCACAGGGTTAAAGAGGGGAAAAGACTGAGGAACAGGTGTGCTGGAATCGTTGATAGAAGAGTTGGCAGAAAAATGAGAGCCAAAGAGAGTGGCTTTGTCAGTGGGAGAGCAAGCTACAGAACCATCAGAACGAATGAGAGGGGGAAAGCTTGAGTTACAGAAGTTTTTGGAGAGGTTTTTGGCTAAGGACCAGATGCATTTGTCAGTGGGAGAGGAGTTAAGGTCATCAACTTTCCTTCTTATAAAGGAAGCCTTAGACCTTCGAATCTGAGCAGTACAACGATTCCTAGCTATAATAAAAGCAGAGCGAGTTAAATTGGAAGGAGAGGCTTGGTAAGATCAGTGAGCCTGATTCCTAGCCTGGATAGCCATGGAGCAGGCACGGTCAAACCAAGGTTTAGGGGGAGAGAAAGTTTTTGTAGAAGAGGGGATGTACGCCTCCATTTCCGCGGTCACGATCTTGGCAACTTTTACAGCTACCCGATCAGGGTTGCGGGACCGAAAGCAGTAGTCATCCCATGGGAAGTCAAAGAGAAAGTTACGCAAACTTTCATGTTGGGTTCGCTCGAAGTGCCAAAGGCGGCGTTGAGTAGGAGGGATTGGTGGTGGGGGAGCGAAAATGGAAGAGACAGAGATCATGGAGTGGTCAGATTTACCAAGAGGGGAAAGCACAGAATAAGAGTAGTTTGAAGAGTTAGAAGTAAAAAATAGATCAAGAGTGTTTGCAGCATGTTCGTGACGATCAGGAACGCGAGTAGGACGTTTGATAATTTGCTCCAGATCGTGAGTAATAGAGAAAGCAAAGCCTCGCTTCCTCCCACATCAGTGTGAGAAGAATGAAGCCACTCACTGTGGTGCACATTGAAGTCTCCCATGTAGAGAACTTCGGCATGTGGGTGAGAAGATAGCAAGGACTCATGGCACGAGGAGAGATATTCAAAGAAAGACACAAACTAGGTGGAGTTTGGAGAACAGTAGCAGAAGCAATGGATGATAGTGGTAGTGGAGAGATAGACTTTTAGCCAGAGAACATCAAAGTCAGGAGATTCAAGGTCCATGAGCCTCACAGTAGGAGTGTTAATGTTGCAGTAAGCAGAGACCCCACCTTTGGAACGAAAACGAGTATACAGATTATAGTGGGAGATTTGGAAAGGGTCAGTGGAAGCATGTATAGACAACTGGGTTTCAGATAGGAGGAGGAGGTTAGGGAGGAAAGTGCCCAAGTGCTGTTCCACAGACGAAAGATTAGAGTTCAGCCCACGAATGTTTGAATGGTGAAGAGTGAAAGAAGCAGATCTATTGGGAGGTGCAAGGATAAGAGCAGAACCATTACTACCAAAAGGCGTGTCTACCCTCAAGCCAATGGTGGAGTCAACACGATCCCCGGAGATTCTTCGCACCCCATTATGCCGGGTACCGGGGGCCACTAGTTGTGAATCTTAAATAAATAATGACAAAATGTGAGGAAAAGGAAAGTAAAAGAGACAGATGTGCAGAATGTTGTGACTTGTCAAATGTAATGGAATAGCAAGAGATGTGTAATGAATATGCCAGAATATTCTGTGTAGATGTAGGCATGAGGAAAGAACCGTCCTGAAGGAAGACTCAACCTGGAACTGTCTGGACCAGTCCTAGTTGCATACTGATACCTTCAGTCGTAGTCTTTAAACGGGCGGCTGATGCCATGGCCAACCTACTATCCATATATATATATATATATATATATATATATATATATATATATATATATATATATATATATATATATATATATATATATATATGCATATATATATATATATATATATATATATATATATATATATATATATATATATATATATATATATATATATATATATATATATATATATATATATATATATATATATATATATATATATATATATATATATATATATATATATATATATATATATATATATATATATATATATATATATATATATATATATATATATATATATATATATATATATATATATATATATATATATATATATTATATATATATATGTGTGTGTGTGTGTGTGCGTGTGTGTGTGTGCATATATATATATATATATATATATATATATATATATATATATATATATATATATATATATATATATATATATATATATATATATATATATATATATATATATATATATATATATATATATATATATATATATATATGTATGTATGTATGTATGTATATATATATATATATATATATATATATATATATATATATATATATATATATATATATATATATATATATATATATATTTATATATATACATATAAATATATAAATATATATATATATATATATATATATATATATATATATATATATATATATATATATATATATATATATATATATATATATATATATGTATGTGGGTAGTTAATCCAGCAGGTCAGGTCGCAGGTAGCGGATTACCCCGAAATTTGGGTACCACATGCCAAGGATTATCACAAGATAAGATCAATACATTAAATTCTCTCACAGGAAAGAACAGCAGCCCGTCAGTTAATATAAATTTGGATGAGGAATATAACAATTTTGTCATGACTCTTAAGAATAGTCAGAGAGACTATATTCCCATGAAACATTGCAGATCAAGAAAAAATGACCCTAAATGGATGAACAATAGAATAAAGAATCTTATAGGTATTAAAAGAGGAATATACAGGAAACTAAAAAGAGGTGAAGAGCAGGTGAGGCAGCAATATATACAGTTAAACAGGGAAGTTAAAAAGATAGTTAGAGAGTCGAAAAGAAAATACGAAGTTCGAATAGCAGGAGAAGCTAAAGAAAATCCTAAAGGGTTTTATCAACATTATCAAACAAAATTTAAGGAAAAAGTCGGAGCAATTGAAGTAGCCAATGGCCATATCACAGATGACGATAAAGTGATGTGTACATGTTTAAATGATTATTTCTTATCTGTATTTACAAATGAAAACTTGGAAAATATTCCGGAAGTAGAATCCATTTACAGAGACAGTCCCGATAATATACTTAGTTCAATAAATATTACGAGAGAGGAGGTAATAAAAGAAATAGATAAATTAAAGGCTCATAAATCTCCGGGACCTGATGGAATATATGCTAGAATATTAAAGGAATGCAAGGAAGAGCTTAGTTGTCCTCTAACTGCATTATTTAATAATTCAATAAAATTAGGATCGGTACCCATGGAGTGGAAATTGGCAGATGTGGTACCAATATTTAAAAAAGGAGAACGTGTTAAAAAGAATAATTATAGGCCGGTAAGTTTAACGTCAACAGTGGGTAAGATTCTAGAATCCATAATTGCAAATAAAATAAGGGCACATCTAGAATTACACAGACTGATAAAACTTTCACAACACGGGTTTCTTAAGGGTTTTTCGTGCCTTACAAACTTACTGTCTTTTTATTCAGAAGTTTACGAGGCAGTAGATTGTGGCAAAGAATATGATACAATATATCTAGATTTTAGCAAAGCTTTTGATAGAGTTCCTCACAAAAGATTAGTTAAAAAGCTGGAAGCTCATGGTATAGGAGGAGCTGTGCTCAGATGGATCAAACAATGGTTAAAAGACAGAAAACAGAGGGTTTGCATAAATGGAGAGAAATCAGAGTGGGGCTCGGTTACAAGCGGGGTACCACAAGGCTCGGTACTGGGTCCTCTATTATTCATCGTATATCTAAATGATCTGGATTCGGATATCAGTAGTAACCCAAGTAAATTCGCAGACGACACTAAAATAGGTATAACTATAAATGGAAAAGAAGACATTCATGCTTTGCAGGAAGATCTAAATAGATTATCTGAATGGTCGGACAAATGGCAAATGGAATTTAATGTTGAAAAATGTAAAGTAGTTAAAATGGGTACTATAAAAGACAATACTAGTTATAAGCTAAATAACCATGAAATCATGAGTTCTCAGTGTGAAAGGGATTTGGGAGTTCTTGTGAGTAGTAGTCTTAAGCCAAGAGAGCAATGCACAGCAGTCAGAAATAAAGCAAACAGAATTTTAGGATTTATCTCAAGAAGCGTCAGCAATAGGACGGAAAAAGTTATTTTGCAGCTCTATCTTGCATTAGTTAGGCCCCATTTAGATTATGCTGTGCAATTCTGGTCACCCTATTATAGAATGGAAATTGAATCCTTGGAGAGAGTGCAGCGAAGAATGACCAAGATGATACACAATATCAGAAATCTACCATATGAGGACAGATTAAAAAAACTTAATCTACATTCTCTAGAGAGGCGAAGAGTTAGGGGGGATATGATTGAAGTGTATAAATGGTTTAAAGGGATTAACAAGGGAGATATTAATAAAGTTTTAAAAATTCATGATCAAACCAGAACTCGTAATAATGGATTTAAGCTTGATAAATTTAGGTTCAGAAGGGAAATTGGTAAAAATTGGTTTGGTAATAGAGTAGCTGATGCATGGAACAAGCTTCCTAGTATGATAGTAAATGCCAATACCTTAGACACCTTCAAATGTAGATTAGATAGACATATGACAGAGGTAGGGTGGGTATGAATAGGTTAGTGCTTATTAGAAAAATCATAAAAAGAAAAACAGAATAAATAAGTAGAGTAGAATAGAATAGGTTAGACATGCTGAAAATACAATTCAAAAATGGAGCTGCCTCGTGTGTGCCAGTAGGCATGTTGCAGTGTCCTCTATTCTTATGTTCTTATGTTCTTATATATATATATATATATATATATATATATATATATATATATATATATATATATATATATATATATATATATATACATATATATACATATATATATATATATATATATATATATATATATATATATATATATATATATATATATATATATATATATATATATATATATATATATATATATATATATATATTAATACCACTGAACTGTTAACATACAGTCTAAAATCGAAGGAAAACCCCATTAAATAAAACAACGAAATTATATATATATATATATATATATATATATATATATATATATATATATATATATATATATATATATATATATATATACATACATACATATACCGTGGCTGTTTCCCCCTTAAATTGGGGGGTAGCCGACGTCAAGAAAGGAAAGTTTGGGGAGAAGTTATTCTCCCCTCTACTCCCCCTCTTCATTGACACCTCGCAGGAGGTTGATACAAGGGGGGGGATTCCCAGTCCCCCCGTCCCGTCCACTTTTAGTCGTCTTTTACGACACGCAGGGAATACGGTGAGGCTATTCTTTGATATTATGCCCGCCCCACAGGTCACTGCCCGCCCCGCATATAAAGTACTTATTAATTTCGTGACCTAAACTGGTCACCTTTTAAAATTACAAATATATTTTTGAGAAGGTGACCAGTTTAGTTCACGATATTAATAAGTACTTTATATATATATATATATATATATATATATATATATATATATATATATATATATATATATATATATATATATATATATATATATATATATATATATATATATATATATATATATATATATATATATATATATATATATATTTTTTCGTTGTTATATTTAATGGGATTTTCCTTCCATATATATATATATATATATATATATATATATATATATATATATATATATATATATATATATATATATATATATATATATATATATATATACGAGTGTGTGTGATTACCTAATTGTGTTTACGGGAAAGAGCCCAAAGCTCGTAACTTCCTGTCTCCTGATCGGTTCCATTTTAGACTTAGTCATACTTATCATACCTGTCCTTAAAACTATGGATTGAGATAGCATTAACTACCTCCTCGCTTAGCCAATTCCAATTATCAACTACTCTTACAATGAAAAAGTATTTCCTTACATCCTGCAAAGAAGTTTTCTTACGAAGCTTCAAACTATGACCTCTAGTTCTACAGCCAGCCATATCAAAATATCGATCCCTATCCACTCTATCATAACCATGAAGGAATTTAAAGACTGTCACCATATCCTCCCTCACTCTTCTAGCTTCGAGTGATGGTAAGTCTAATTCCCTCAGCCTCTCATCATAACTGAGATTGCGTATTTCTGGCACCACTTTCGTGGCATGTCTTTGAACTTTTTCAAGCTTAGCTATGTGCTTTTTCAAGTGCGGATTCCAAAAGGGGGCTGCATATTCGAGTTTTGGCCTCACATAGGTTACATAAATATTTCTGAACATTTCCTTGTCCATGTGCCTGAAGGCTACCCTTACATTTGATAAGAATGCTTATGTTGCCCTTACTATGCCATTTATATGTATT
>JAXCGZ010021228.1:15000-32500 GCA_037179515.1 Halocaridina rubra | reverse complement strand
CGACAACCTGAATGAATTGAATGAGTTCACTGCTCTCTTCTGAGAGAGACGAGATTGCAGCTTGGAATGTCCAGATAAAGGAAAACGTCGAACAGTTTAGAAGAGAGTCTCAGGATCTGAATACGGAAAATGATGCCATGAATGCTTCCTTTGCAGATGCACTAATGGAAAATGTGGCTGTAAAAGAGGTTGTGAGGGTGGTGGCAATCGAAAAAATACAAATGGTTGACAATAAAGAAACAGTGATAGAACAAATGAAAGATTTTGTGATGGAAAGAGCTAATCCAATGATTAAACAGGCACTTGATAAAGAGAAGACAGTGGTAATCTCAGGCATAAGTGAATCCCAGGAGTAAACATGGCAGGGGAGACTTGAACAAAATTAAGCTAGGGTTTTAGACCTGATGAAGAAACTAGGAGTAGAATGTGGTCCGGAGGATATTGTAAACATTCACCAACTTGGTAAATATTCTAGGGAGGGAAAGCAAAGACTAACGAAAGTAACCTTTGAGGGAGGGGACACATGTTGAGAAACAATGATGAAGAAAAAGCCTAAAAAATCTTAAAAAATTCTAAACAGTGTTCATTACACCATACAGGACACAAGAAGAGATGAAAAGGATCACAAAACTTGTTGCAAGAGACTAGAAGGTTAAACGAGGGAAGAAATAAGAAGAGACTAAAAATTGTTGGTTCAGAGTTCTTCCAATCAAAGGAGGGGATAGAGAAGATAATGAAGGAAGATCAGGAGATGGAGCCTCATTAATATTGCTATACACAAATGATATGGTGACGGTTTTTAAATTCCTTCATGGTTATGATAGTGTGGGTAGGGATCGATATTTTATATAACTGGCTCTAGAACTAGCGATCATAGTTTGAAGCTCCATAAGAAAACTTCTTTGCAGGATGTAAGGAAGTGTTTTTTTAGTGTAAAAGTAGTTGATAATTGGAATTCGCTAAGCAAGGAGGTAGGTAATGCTAACTCAGTCCATAATTTTATGTACAAGTATGATTAGTATCACTAAGTACAAAATGGAAATGACTAGGAGACAGGAAGATATGAGCTTTGGACTCTTTCCCGTGAGCACAATTAGGTTATTACAACTAGGTAATTACATATGGCTAGTTCTCTAAAGTAGACCTACTTGCTGCAGTCTTTGGGGGTTTCTTGCCGTGGTCACTTTGTCTTGGTAGTTAGTGTCTAACCGATCTGTAAAAAACAATAAGTGCAAATAGTTTTACTAATCTGGGGTGACCATGAAATTGTTTATACAATTATTTTGAATGCATCTTCATATATAAACAGCTCATACTTTATATATGAGCTATAATCATAATTGCAACATTGAAATTTGAAAATGTATTATAGTTTTAATTTTAGTCAAAGGGCCCTTGAGTCATGTATTATAGTAACATTGATCCGGTTTTACGTCACAGACTCTCTTTTCTTGTAAGGGCTTGGACGGTGCCCTCTTACGCAGGAATTTGGGTTTTGCAAAGTGTGATCGTTAACCTGAGCGAGTGGCATTTCTAACCTTAAATGTAATGAATCTCGAACCGACGACTTGGCGATTCATAATCGCGTACCTACCTCCCAGCCACGGCGGCCACAAATGCATTTTTAGTAATGCTACTCATCTAAGGCCGTTTTCACACCAAAGTGGCACTTTGCTCGTGGCATGCCACGTGGAATGCCAGTTGAAAACGAACATCCGGAAATATATGAAACCTTTCACACAGAAGTTGCGTGGAACATGGAACGTGTCACGCCACTTCTATGTAAAAGGTTTCGTATATTTCCGGATGTTCGTTTTCAACTGGCGTGTCATGTGGCAAGGCACGTGCGACGTGCCACTTTGGTGTGAAAGCTGCCCAATATTCTCAATGAGAACTCTTGTGATTCATTGTATAGTGATTTTAAAAACAAATATGACATTGTTGTAAAGTCGTACACATGTGTCTTTTACATCCGTGATGGACACATATGTAAAATGAACGCAAATACCTTAACCGTCTTTATATTGCTATAAAATGAAAATTGATGTTTGAAGATACTTTTTTTCCAATAAAACAATTGATGGATGATGATCAACGGAGACTTTTAAAGCTTTTGAACTCCCTCAGTGCCTAGCTTACAGCTGATGGCACCCTACTGAATTAAGACAGATATAGTGCAACGTGCGAGTTTTGCTTTTTCTTATTCCCATTCACGATATATGCTCAGAAGGGTATTATATGTCCTCAGATTAGACAGTACGCCATAATTGAAAGAATTAATAACGGAATGAATGGATTAGCAAGCATATGCAAAATAATCTTATAATATTAAAGGGAGTATAAGTTTTTCAGATACTGATGCTAAATCCTACTGCATCTCGAATATTGTCTCTTCATGAAAGGCATAATATATTCAGTGTTCATATTCATGGAAATCCCTTGGCGTGATGGGTTAACAAATAGATAGAGAAAATGAGAAATTTTTACTTGCTGAATGAGCAGCCTTGATCAAGATTGTGATAAATACGAAAAAAAATTGTAGAACAAATGACCTGTGGCAAAGGTACAAGGACAGATGCACTATGAAGCTTTTTTGAACATTTTCTTTTGATTATTGTTTCCTTTTCAATTGACTAAAACCTTTTTTTCTTTTTTTTTCTTTTATAAAATGTCAAAACAGGTTCTTTTTTTTCCACAGTAGATTAGGTTAACCCTTTTCTTACTACAGATTCCTCACACACACTTTTACCTAGACATGTACATCACCTGTACCAGTAACCATTATGATTAGTGGTAAATAGAGCAATACTAACAAAATATATTTTCATTATTATCAATAACAGAATAATGAAAGAACAATTAAAGGTAGCAATAGTAACAATTACAACCAAAATAGCAAAATAGCTTAGGTTATAAAGAGAAAGCTACTGATTGACTTTATGTTACGGACTCCCTTTTCTACATAGGGCTAAGATGGTCCCTTCTTGAGATGGACTTTGGTTTTGGCAGGTGTGATCATTACCCAGAGTGAAAGCCCTTTCTAACCTCAGACCGAGGCTGGCGGCGAACCCTCGACCTGACGAATCAAAGACGTGAACATTACCATTCCGCACGGTGACCACATAGGTGAAAACTACAACTGACATTAAATTTCTTACCATCTTCATCATGATGGAGTTCTTTCTCATCATAGCCAAAGGTTCCAAACTCGCCACGCATTTGCAATCTGCCTCTATACTCCTTGAAAAAAAAAATGGATATCATATATACATTTCACAAATTGTGTTAAAGATATTTTTCTTTGGCTAGTATTATAGTGATTACATTATACAATACATTAATTCTTATATACATGAACTAAAAACAATGTTAATTCTTATATACATGAACTAAAACAATGACTTATATGCGAATCACATATTGCATATCAGGTAATTTGTTATGTGGATTCTTTTATGATCATTTCATCCTACTAATCGTTCATTTCCTAAATGCATCGTTCATTTCCTAAATGCATATGCACAACTTTCTCAAAGACGTAAACAATGGTTTTTATTTTTCTAATCTTTTCATACGCATAGTTATAACGGAGCTTTTTAAATGGGACTTAAAATAACTTTTTTTTACAGAAAACAATGGTTAAACCAACAATTTCTAATGTTTACCATGATGTATATAGCTAGGAAAGTTATTAGATTTTCATTATCACTTATCCTGACTTGTCAAGCAAAGTTTAACCTAGATAGACTTAGTTCATTGTAATATCACTACCCAATCCGAATTTACAAATGAAAGGTGATCATTTCATCACATAAATCTGTCAAAAGTAGAACAATGACTACAACAGTAAAGGTTTATCCAATCCGAATTTACAAATGAAAGGTGATAATTTCATCACATAAATCTGTTAAATGTAGAACAATATCTACAACAGTAATGGTTTATCCAATCCGAATTTACAAATGAAAGGTGATAATTTCATCACATAAATCTGTTAAAAGTAGAACAATGACTACAACAGTAAAGGTTTGTCAAGTCCGAATTTACAAATGAAAGGTGATAATTTCATCACATAAATCTGTTGAAAGTAGAACAATGAATACAACAGTAAAGGTTTGTCCAATCCGAATTTACAAATGAAAGGTGATTATTTCATTACATAAATCTGTTAAAAGTAGAACAATGACTACAACACAAAAGGATTATCCAATCCGAATTTACAAATGAAAGGAGATAATTTCATCACTTAAATCTTGTAAAAGTAGAACAATGGCTACAACAGTAAAGGTTTATCCAATCCGAATTTGCAAATGAAAGGTGATCATTTCATCACATAAATCTGTTAACAGTAGTACAGTGACTACAACAGTAAAGGGTTATCCAATCCGAATTTACAAATGAAAGGTGATAATTTCATCACATAAATCTGTTAAAAGTAGAACAATGACTACAATAGTAATGTCGCATGACTGAAGTCACATGAAAGCCTGCTGAAGCCAGAATCTGAAACTGTAACAAACCTTGAGGAGTAACGGTCGAGGGCACAGATGGTTTATTACATGCCCTCACTTTTATTGGGTTTTGGGGTCCAGACCCTGCTTTCCCTTGGAGCCACCAAGATTTATGGCTAGACAAACGGAACTAATTTCCGGCGCCATGCCCTCCAAGAGGCCTAAAATATAAGGGACCCTCAGTCCTCGAAAACACCACAAGAGGTTGTAAACATTTGACCCATATATGTATGTACACACCCTGAGAGGGAGAGGCTCCAATAGCTGCAGCGATTTAGGACTTCTTCTGTTCAATAGGCCTGCTGAAATAGCCCCTCCCCTAAGAGGAGGGACTCCCCTTTGAACCTGAGGTCTATTGGCAGAACTGGATTACATGACACGCCCTGCCCATGGGGTATTTCAAGAATCCCCGAGGCAGGCAGAGCTCAGTCAGTTAGTCAGGATTTTACCAGGGGCATGAATAGATCATAGATTTTGATAGTCATAGGGTGGGGGGGCATTGAGGCATCTAATATGTTGTACTCTAAAATAAATTAACTTAAAGGAACCACCGCTTGTCCATTCTTACCTTGCACCCTTCTGGTATTAATAGTAATGTAGTGATTAAAAGCGCTACCACAGTCTGGTGGCAGTGCGGTACGGATCCCTCGTTGGGACACATACGAAGAGGCAATCTCAGACGAAATCTGTGCAAAGAAAAAAAAGAATGGCAAACGCAGAAATCCGATATCTCCCAATACAAGAAATGAGTGACGAGGCCAAACACCGGAGAATTCTCAAATTGAAGGAGCACGTGCGGCGCCTACAAACTCCCGCTGACGCACCTCCGTCGAGGAGGAACTTGGTCAACGCCAACAGAGAAACCGACGCCTCAAACATCGACGAACAGCCTGCCGCTCCGAGCCCCGTGGTGACACAGGGAACGCAGCAGGCCATGCCCCCACCCCGTTCCCTGGTCGTAAAGGCGACTCGAGTCAAAGATTCATCTTTATACTTCGACGGCGCATATGTAAAAGACCTCGAACGTCTGTCCATAATTCCCGCGGCCGACTTCCTGAAATACTTGGGTCTGCAGATGAGAAGAGACGAGTGGTCAAAGATAAAACATTGGGAAACTTTTAAGGAACTATTCCTAAGATATTTCTTAGCGAGCCGAAGTGTGACCGGGGCTTTGAGTGGAAAAGTCAATGGCCAAAAGTACATGTTGCCGGATCCAGACAAGAAGATGGTGATTCGTCGATTCTACGCGAGAGATGGAGAAGCTGGGGGAACCTCCTGTGCCCAGAAGGAAGAAGAATCCCCTCCTCCATTGTCTTGTGCCATGATAATCTTGAGGACCACCTCCTTAACACGTTGACCGCGATGCCTACTGTACCATGTTAAGGGCTGCGGGCGACATGTTTGAACCAATACTGCCAGTGTTACAGTAGACCTGGAGGCGTGAGGTTGTGTGTGTCGCTGCGCAGAGGTAAGTTCTTTACTATCAGAGCATAAAATTTGTGATCATATTTGGTACACGTCGCATAGAGTGATAATATTTTCTATCATGAGCGACGTGCGCCAAAATCTGCGTGTACTTATATGGTACACATCGCTCATAGGAGAAAATGTTATTTCTCTGAGCGACGTGTACCATATGGTAGCACAAACTTTATTTTATCACTACAGGCTTATTGTTAGCTATTGTATTTTGGAAAATTATTCTTAGACTAATATATTTAGTTACGTTTCAGTACAATGAATTAGAAATGTAATTTGCATGTATATTTATAGAACAAAACTAATGGAATATTTATATTCAAATCTTATAATGTGGAAGTCATTCATGTGTTCTCACATTACTCATGATTCCTAGACGAATTTGGTTGATGTATTTATGAAATAAACTGTTCAGTTATTTTTTCATGTTTTCAAGGCATAATGGAACCGTCATGCTTTTATGTATATCAGTTATTTGTGTCTGACGATATCATTGCAGATATAGTTACAGAAACAAATAAATTTGCTGCACAGGTAATTGAAAACAAACGACCATCAAGAAGATCACGATTGAATCAGTGGGTTCCAACTGATGCTCAAGAGATCAGAAAATTTCTAGGAATCATTATTACTATGGGGCTGGTGCGTAAACCTATTTTGGATCTGTATTGGTCGAAGAAAGAGATATATGATACACCTTTCATCTATAAAAACATCACTAGAGATAGATATTCCTTGTTGTTGCGCTTTCTTCATTTCAATGATAACGAATTCATAGATGAAAATTCTAGTCGCCTGTATAAATTGCAGCCACTATTGGAAAAACTTACTGAAAACTTTCGCTCAACTTATACACCTGGATCATCTGTTGTGATTGACGAGAGCCTGATCCCATTTCGTGGAAGACTTATCTTTCGACAGTATATTCCAGGGAAAACCCATAAATATGGAGTAAAACTGTACAAGATTTGTTCACCAAATGCTTACACATGGGATCTAAAAGAGTATATTGGAAATATGGAAAGAACTGGACATTACACTCATTCTGAATCTATAGTTTTACAGCTATGTCATCCGCTTCTTGGACAGGGCGTTACAGTTTTTGCCGATAACTTTTACTCGTCGGTACCATTGGCTGAAAAACTCCTGAAGGAACGTACTTATTACTGTGGCACGTTTAGAAAAAATCGCAAACACGTTCCAAAATCACTTCAAAATGCGAAGCTAAAAAAAGGCGAAATTGTGTCCAAGCAAAATGCAAATGGAGTCAAGGCATTCAACTGGAAAGACAAAAGAAATGTGCTGACTCTCTCTACAATTCCTGAACACTCGGGTGAATTGGTGTCATCAGGTAAGAAATCAAGAACCAATCAGCATATTCTCAAGCCCAAGAGTGTTCTTGATTACAATGGTGCTAAAAAAGGTGTCGACATGTCAGATCAAATGGCTTCGTACAGCACGGCACTTAGGCGTAGCACTAAATGGTACCGCAAAGTTGCGACTGAACTGTTGACTGGCACATCAGTTGTAAATGCCTGGACAATCTACAACAAGTACTATTCAGCCGGAAAAGAGCTCTGTATTACAGAATTCAAAGAGAAAATTGCTACCCAACTTGTTACCGGTAAGGAAGGTCAGATAGTGAAGTCGGGGAGCAGATCTGCATCAATCGGCGGTGCACGACATGAGCACACCTTGGTTGAGAGCACTGGTAACTAAAAATGCCGGAAGAGATGCAGAGAATGCTATAAAATGATTGCTAAGAATGAAGGAACCGATTTTGCCAGGAAGAAGTGTCGTCGGGTAAACACATTCTGTGATGATTGTGATGACAAACCTTTCATGTGCGTTTCTTGCTTCGGACTGGCACATTCCAAGTAAAGCTGCTATGGTTCCGGATTCCCACAAACTTATTATAAATGGAACATATTTTATGATTGGAATTGCTTTTATTCTACAAAATTAGTAGATGGAAGGTAGTACATTACCTATTACAAAATTTTTCTTTTACGATCAATTTCTTTTGATTATATTACGCCCTACTTATATCTAGTTTGTGCATATTTTTTGCACTGCAATGACTGCGAATATCACTATTTCTATATTATTTTCTAGGCATTACTAAGTCATTATTGTTTTTTACCTAGTCGTGCTATCATATTTTTGTCTAAAGACGATTATGCCAAAGGATTATAACTAATTATAAGGAAATATGTCATTTTTTTCTAGTTATAGACATTAAATGCATAAATTATATTGCTATAGTTTTTCATGCCTAAAATTTATACAATTACATTATATAAATGTTTAAATATACCTTGTTTGTGTTTTTTGAACCTTTCAGAACAATATCTCCTTTGATATTTTCATATGAATGTCCATGTGACCGACTTATGACAGTTTTTCTAATAATATATAATTTTTTCCTGTGTACCATATATGGTACACGTCGCTTAATTGAAAATTGGATCATGTACACATATGGTACACATCGCGGCCAACGTGTTAAAATAGCTAAGTACTTGTGATCTGTATCCAGTGAGTAATGGGACAATTATTAAAAGATATTGAGGTCGGTGGATGCCACCATTTTATCTTGTAGTTATGCTTTGACTCAGCCAACCTGCCCATAAGGGGTGTGGTTCCTAGTAAATTAATAAAAGTAGAATTTCTGTACCCATTACTAACATGGACAATTTGTACTAATAGCTATAAGCAGTAATAAACTCCATTTTTGTTATTATTTGAAGAATATAATGAGTAATTGCGTTTAAAGGGTGTTCCATTTATTTGTATTAATGCCTAAATTGAATTTTAAGAACGCAATGTATTGATTTTAATTGAAAAAAATTTAATGTACGTGAAATCACTATTATATTAATTTCTTAAACGTAAGAATTATAGTGAGAAGTATACTTGAATCCTCTTTTAAGGATTTTCTTTTAATCACGTGTGATTTCCAAGAAAGGAATGCGGAAATGACCCATCAATCTTCCAACCTAGTTATTATAAAGATATAGTAACTGTACTGATCTTTGATATTTAAAGTACGTGTAAAATCATTTTTTATATTCATTTCTTAAAGCGTAAGAAATCGAGTGATAAGATCCTTGCACCTGTTGTCAAGGTTCTTTCTTTTTTGTTTTGTTTTTTTTCTCCGCGGGAGTAATATTTTAGCGAAAGAAAAACATAAATGATAGATCGTTCTTTTAATGTTGTTATGATGAAGAATTGATATTACAATACGTGTGTGGCATTTCATATTGAAGAATAAGAAATTTTGTGATATTATTTGGAGATGAGTTTTTTAATTTCGCGCTACGCAAGCGAAAGTAAAAGTAAATTCGAGTGAATTTGTGCTGTGCTGGAATAGGGGAGGTTTTTCAGTGTCACTCCTAACGTAGCTTCAAGGGAGTAGAATGTTTGTTTGTTTGTTTGTTAGAATGGGACCTAGGACTGGTGAGGCAGTCATGTGACCACGCGGCCCAGCCGAGATTCCACCTTTACACTCCTTCAGAGTGATAGGGGAAGGGAAACCAACGTTGTAAATAGAAGGGAATTTTAGAGAGAGAAAGGGAATGCAAGTTCGAAAGTGATATAGCGAATGTGATAGAAAATGAGTATGAATGACTGGGAGTATAATGGGGGGGGGTTGCTCTAGGGGGTGAAATTGCGGGAGGCACCATTAGGAAGCATGATTGGGGAGTCTGCGAGGATAAATCCCCTTCTCCGCCGGGTCCTTCTGCACGCCATATCCGAGTATTTTTATGGGAGGTGATGCGCTGTTGCAATATCTATTGAGGGATATTTTTGAGGAAATGATTCTCCACCTGCCCATATATGGTTGAGATGCCAAGTTTGTTTAATTTTTGTTTCGTCCCCTACTCCGCCAATGAGATTATTATTCGATTTCCAAGAATTCCAAGATGGATATTACGTGATAAAGGACGTGAATCTATGGATGATTCTTTATTTTTTTGCTAGCTGCAGTATATACATGTTTTGTCCGAAGGGATATGTTGGATATATTGAATAAAACTTAGAAAGTTTTAGCCATGATAATGTTTATCAAAATTATTTCAGCTTGGTCATAAAGAAAGTGTGTGAGCTGATACGAAATGACACCAAGAATGTTACACAGCCCTTTCCCGTATTTGAGAGAGCAGAAGTTGATCCAGAAGCCAAAGGAACAGGGGAGAAAACAGCGCCCACATGCGCACCCCCCCCCCCGTAAAAGCTAGTCAGCCGCAGCCCTGAAGGCAAACCTTGGGTAGTATAAGAGCTGGAAAAATAAAGTAATAAAAGGGAGGGTAATAATAAAAGTACCCAACCGTGCATAAGTATGAGCAAACAGACAGAACAGTTATATTTCGAACTTATCCCTGTTCCGGTGGTAATTCTGTTGTATAGTAATTCAAATAAGTCAAATTCGAGATAGTAAAAGAATATTTATATTTTCTGTTTTGATTGTTCATGTACAACTCCTTACGAGATTATGAAACTTAAGCAAAATGCATTCTTTACTGTTGCAAATGAAATATATTTTTTTTTATTATTGCATACACAGAGACAGACTTTGTATATTTTTTCAGATTCCCGTTTTGATTATAGTTTGTTGTATGAAGAAAAATCGTTAATACCTTTATCCCTTTGCTCTGTATATTATAATTAAAGAGTTTTGAAAAGGATAATCTAGAGATAATTATTGTTAATCTCTATCATCGTCATGAATTTAAAATTACAATTGAGCTAATTAAGATAATTGAGATTCTCAAAGATTATATGTTGAGTTTTAAATTTAAAATTAATAAACTTAAGTCATTATCAGACGTTTGTTACGAAAAGGATAGTTGTACTTTTGTTGATAGTTGTAGAGATATTGTCACATATGATTTTAATATTTTGCTTTAATTTCATCAGAGATATGTTGCCATATAGAGAGTGTGTGCTTCGACTCAACCCTCAGATTTATAGCAACAAAAAAGATTGTCATTATAGACAAAGATATGTATGCTATTTCAGTAAAGTCCTTTGCTATTAAACAGAAAAGAATGGATTTATGCTTCGATGTTTCTGCAGTTGTACACTAAGTTTTTTTGCTTTTTTTTGTTTTGTTAATGAGGGAATGAGAATAGCCCTCTGACAATAAACGTAAAACTCTATCAATAGTCATTGCTCACGTTTGTTTGCTTTCATTTGTTTATTTATTCTTTTGTTATGTAGAGATACTCCGCGATAATTTATTTTTTATTTCAGTGCATGTAAAGGAAGGAAGCCCGTCTCACCTAACCACGTGTGTGGATACCATACCGCAACTTATTCCACGGTCGCCCAGTCAACCTCTCTCTCTCTCTCTCTCTCTCTCTCTACACTGACTGACATGTGCTTCTTCCGTTGCTAAGAGCATGTTGCCGTCATCGATTCTTTTTTTTGCTTTTTTCCAGTGAAGGTAGGCGGTAATTGTGCCTACATTTTATATCAGTTGATAAATTTTTGCATGCTGTTATTGCATAAATACTGATAAGACATCGTTTGTACCGACTATTGCATAAATATTTTTGCCACATATCGCAAGTGTTTAGAGAGTAGATAAAACTCCCATTGACAAATTTGGGAACCCAAAAGTTGCCCCTTATGCTCTCTCTCTCTCTCTCTCTCTCTCTATCTATCTATATATATATATATATATATATATATATATATATATATATATATATATATATATATATATATATACTATGACAGCAGGAAATTTGAATAGTAAAAGAGACTGTTAGAATGAGCATTTTTTTTTTATGGGATAGGATAGGAGGAGAAAAAGGGGAGGGGATTAAGGATATAAGGAAATTGGAGGAAAAAGCACAAAAATTAAATAAAGTAAGAGAAAAAAAGAGATGGGCAGACCCTCATGCTAAGTTTTGATCTGGAATTCAGATACTTTTTGGTTATGATAGGATGAATGAGCATTCGCCAAGGGATGGGATAGGATTGGAGGGGGAAGAACAGTGACGGCGTCGAGTGAACTCTCTTAGCCCTATTCAGGGTGTCATCACTGAGGAGAGGGGGATAATGGATGGGAAGGATTGGGGGGATAAGCACGAAATTTAAGGAAATAAGAGATGAATAGAGAGGGGCAAACCCTCGTGCTGAGATGAATGAGCATTACTATAAAATATAAGTATAGAACTCTGTTCTTACTTCTGAATGCCAGTCTCCATTGTATGTATATTGCTATTCCTGATTCAGTATTTTTATTTCATTTTTACTATTTTTATTATGATCATGATTATTAGTAATGTTATTATTATGTTGACTGTTATTGTTGCTATCTCTCAATGGCCTTTTGCTAATTATTATTTTTGCAATGCAATCAGGAGTAACCTGATGATTTGTATCTTTCATCTGAATTCATGCTTATTATTACTGCAGCCACTGCTGATAAGAATATCTTTAGTGGCTTTTCTCAGCCTTTAATGATTGTTCTTTTTGGATGTCTATAGTAGAGAAATGTTATATATCAGTTCCTCAGCTAAGTCCTAAGTATCTTGGAATAATAATCTAGTGGTGTAGACACATACCTTCCATTAGCACCCTATTTCCAGGCAGCCCCGACCTGCAAGTTCTAAATGTCTTTAGATTTTGTTCTCTCTCAAACGAGACCTGTTGCCCATTGAATAGAGATTGCAAGCACTTGCAGTTGCAGGGGAGGCAAAGTATAGCCTCGGATTACCGACGTATGGCCATGGTTGGTACCCCGAAGTCATAGGGAACCTTTCTTACAACTGTATTAGTGACATAGATTCAAATTTTCATCCCGAGGTCTACTTCGATGGTACGTGTGTATTGCAGTACTGAAGAGAAAGTCGCTGTGACGGTGTAGGTCTTCTACAAGGGTGGTTATAGTCAAGACCGGCCCGGAGGTAGGACGAAAAAGCCAGGCTGGAGGGTTTCGGAAGATGCATCGATCTCTTCCTTTTTGTCTTGCCAGTCTTAGGAGGAAGAGCATTTGTGGTAGAGTACGAACCTGGGCCTGCAGTGAAGACGGCGGGGGAGTGAAAAGGAGAGGACACAAGGAAACCATTGTATAACGCCTAGCAAGAATTTCATGAGCAAGATAGAGGAAACAGAAGTCTTTTAAAACATCTTAATAACACCTTATAAACCACGTAAACGAATTGATGAGATTCAAAAAAGGGAATCCCCATACATGTCCTAACATTAGTGAAGAAAGAAAGGAAGGGTATGGAAAATCCCTTATTAGTTATTTAACAATATTCCCCCACGTATTAGAACTGAAAAAATGGGAAAGAAAATGTCCCCACTGTCTTTGACCCCTGTGCGAAAAGACAATTTATAATTTTTTGATTTTTGTCTAGCTTTATGATAATTTTAAAGTGAAAAACTCAGAGTCTCCTTTAGATATAGTTTTTTTTTTTTAAATAAGTACCATTGATAAACTATTCGATCTGCACAAATCATAATAAGTTGTTTTCTGCCTAAATAATATCATTGTTTTGCTTAGATATTATCATTGCTTGAATCATGATTTAATCTTTGTGTTCATTAAGTTCTCATATCAGTTTCTCTCTGAATAGAAATTGCATATTGAAATGGTGAATGTTTTTTTTTTTACTTTTCACACCGTAACAAATGCTTTGTTTCAGGAGTAGTTTTTTTAAGGCCTAATTTTAAGACAAAATCAATGCCCCATAGTAACGATAGGAATAGAAATTATAAGATGAAGTTTCTTATAGAAAGTACCATTTATGTTATTGACTATCGCATTTTAAATGTTCATACATGCTAATCCTCTACATAATTTGTTTACCAATGTTCTACATGATTCATATTTTCACTGTAGCTAACCAAATTTTGTAAATCTTTTTAAAAACGAGAGAAATAGATAAAGTAACGTTATGATCTAAATTGGCTTTTGATCTTAATTAATGTTTGATAATGATTAGTTACACACTGAAATCATAATGATTAAGGTTATTTTTGGATATTAAATATAAGAATGTGTTTGTATTAAAGATTTCCCACAAGGAAATAGACTCTGCATGCTCTAGTTCGTCTGTAAAATTACTATTAATCTATAAAAAATGCTATGTCCCTGTAATCTGTTTAGATTTCATAGAAATAGGAATTCTCAGATAATAGCTTAAATAATTCGGCCCCATTTTTTATTGCAAACTAATGTTAGCTAGGATATATCCAAGAGCTCTCAAAAGATAACCAATGCTGCTGCTGAAGTCACATGAAAGCCTGCTGAAGCCAGAATCTGAAACTGTAACAAATCTTGAGGAGTAACGGTCGAGGGCACAGATGGTTTATTACATGCCCTCACTTTTATTGGGTTTTGGGGTCCAGACCCTGCTTTCCCTTGGAGCCACCAAGATTTATGGCTAGACAAACGGAACTAATTTCCGGCGCCATTCACTCCAAGAGGCCTAAAATATAAGGGACCCTCGTCCTCGAAAACACCACAAGAGGTTGTAAACACTTGACCCATATTTGTATGTACACGCCCTGAGAGGGAGAGGCTCCAATAGCTGCAGCAATTTAGAACTTCTTCTGTTCAATAGGCCTGCTGAAATAGCTCCTCCCCTAAGAGGAGGGACTCCTCTTTGAACCTGAAGTCTATTGGCAGAACTGGATTACAGGACACGCCCTGCCCATGGGGTATTTCAAGAATCCCCGAGGCAGGCAGAGCTGAGTCAGTTAGTCAGAATTTTACCAGGGGCATGAATAGATCATAGATTTTGATAGTCATAGGGTGGGGGGGCATTGAGGCGTCGAATATGTTGTACTCTAAGATAAATTAACTTTAAGGAACCATCGCTTGTCCATTCTTGCCTTGCACCCTTCTGGTATTAATAGCAACATAGTGATTAAAAGCACTACGACAGAAAAGGTTTATCACAAGTCGTTTAAACTTCCCCAGCTTAATTAAAATCCAAAAATCAAAGTATTAACCTGTAATGCCTACGAAGCTTAATCATTGTTCCTGAGTGGTTGGGTTTACCGCCCTATGTGACCTCCATGACCCGTTCCACCCATCCGTGGGTGGAGATTCTAAAACAACAACAAAACCAATGAGAACTGTGACTTACTTTGTTTCTGCGTGGAGAAGGTCGTTCGTTCACTCTTTCTCTGTCGAGATAATGCTCTGACAAAAATAAATTAATAAATAAATAAACAAATATACATATAGAAACTTATTACAGAGGTTATCTGAGCTTTATTTTAACATGGACAAAGTTTGAATAATTGCTCCATTAGCATCTATTGAATGTAAAGACAAAGCTTCAAGTGATGGTGGATGAGAATAGGGTGTAAAATAAACAGAGATATTCAACAGAGTTAGTTCACTTCTATCTACAGCAGTTATTGGGAAGGATACCAATTTTATTTTCAATCTTTGAGGGTTAAGGTCGTTTACTTTCTATGTACACTGTTGTCTTGACAGTCTGAAGTGGGCTATAGTTCATGTCAAGGGCAGTTAAGTACATCATTTTAATGTGCATATGAAAAAGTGTTCCATTGAATGCTGTGAGTGCCCAGCGCAAAAGGATGTCAGAATGGATGGGACTATTTGGAGCCACCCTTTTGGTGCCGCTACTTTTATCGCTAAACTGTTTTGCTGTTGCCCTTTTGGCATTAAGCTGTTTGGCTAGGCTAAGATACGTTAAATTAAGCTAGGTTAGTGTTAACCTATTTTTTTGTTTAGTAAAGGCATCATTTACGGCCCCAATAGGGTGGTACCAAAATGGAGGCGTCAAAAACTACCCGATCCCAAGGAGAAGAAGGAGAATTATTAGGAAGAAAAAAATGCAAGTAAGGTTGGGAAGTATATATAAAATGAACATAGGCATTCAGTAGAATGTGTGCGTTTCCTGCTCTATCAGAGAGAAAAAAGGTTTTTCTATATTTGCTTATTTCACAGCCGCTACATGTCCCTATATAAATTGATAACTTATTAATGATGTGGAATGGATTTTTGGCTGAGAATAGGAATGTATTTCAGACAAAAAATAAAATAAATAAATAAAATATATATATATATATATATATATATATATATATATATATATATATATATATATATATATATATATATATATATATATATATATATATATATATATATATATATATATATATAAAATTTGCTTTTTATGCGTGTTTATAATCCGCAAAATTGGAATAATGCCCCTAGAAATAATAGTAAAAATACGAAATACACGAATGATGCCCATGCAAAAATGTTTGAAAAAAAAAATTTCATTTTAGTAAATAATCGACCACCTCTGAGGCACTTTTCCGCCATGTTGCTCCTTTTCTACCACTTAATGCAATCGGATATTATGAAGAGAATTGAAAAAAGCATTAAGAACAAATAGCAAACAATCTTGCGACATAATATCGTCAGGGAAATAGCGTGTGAGGGTGCATCAGCTGATACGGTGGTGGCAAAATGTTTGCAGATAGAGGTTTGTTCTCCTGTATCCCCCTCCTCTTCTACCGCTTAATACGATCGGATATTATGAAGAGAATTGAGAAAAAGCATTAAGAACAAACAGCAAACAAATTTGTTATATAATATCGTCAGGGAAATAGCGTGCGAGGATGCATCAGCTGATACAGAGCCAGCAAAACATTTGCAGATAGATGTTCATTCTCCCGCATCCTCCTCCTCTTCTACCACTTAATGCGATCGGATATTATGAAGAGAATGGAAAAAAGCATTAAGAACAAACAGCAAACAAACTTGCAATGTAATATCGTCAGGGAAAAAGCGTGCTAGAGCAAAAACGTTTGCAGATAGAGGTTCGTTCTCCCGCATCCTCGTGCTCACCGCCACCATGCACATCCCAGTGTATGCCTGTTGCCCACCGAATAAGAGAGTTCATTAATTTGTTTAATGTACAGTAAATCTATATAGCTTTTATACTGTACACTATTTGCATGTTAATATAAATAACTACAGATCTTTCTGCTTTGCTATGTACTTATAAAATATATTTTATCTATCTTATACCTTTGGTATAGTATGTCTATGTACGGTTGTGAAACGATCTATGCCCATTATCATTGTTTCTTATGGAAAATGATTATTACATTATGCGGAAATTACAATACGCAGCACTTCTTCGAACCTATCTTCGCATTATTACAAGAACTAGGTATATATATATATATATATATATATATATATATATATATATATATATATATATATATATATATATATAATATATATATATATATATATACATAATATCTATATCTATATCTGTATATCTATATATTAATATATATATATATATATATATATATATATATATATATATATATATATATATATATATGAATCATTTTTTACCCTAACCGGGACTCGAACCTAGGACTTATAATTACTAAGTCAAGGCGCTACCAACTACACACCACAGAAGGTATAAAAGGAATCCAACCTTATAGCTTATATCTGCTATACTTAGGGATGAACG
>JAXCGZ010021228.1:0-10000 GCA_037179515.1 Halocaridina rubra | reverse complement strand
TTTGTTGGGTGATGAGGTATGGGACAGAAACAAATGGAGAAAACTGGCCAGAAACATCGACCCCACATAAAAGTGGGAAAAGATGTAGACGAAGAAGAAGAAGAATTCAACGTAGCAAATAGTCCCTTTGAATGTATTTCTGCTATAAACAAAATCTTGATTATAAAAAAAAATGTCATCTAAGGTTCTTATGCTTCATTCTAAGACCAAAATATATGTTTCTTTCTTTGGATTATCCTATGCTATATATGATCTCTTGCTAATGATACCCACTGAAATGTTACCATCATAAGAAGTACACTCTGATATCTTTCCTAGCATTAAACTTCCACTACAATAATATTACCAGAACCTCTCTAAAGGACTTATTCCTCTTTCATATATCCTTCTATTCTTCAATTTCTATACTAATCCTCCAATTTTATCCCCTTCTTCGAGCCTTTCCCCAGTTCCTCTTCTGAATCATCTTCAGTCTCAGTGATTCAGTGATGTGATCAGATTAGCCCACTGCCATTTTGCACCACTAGATACATCCTAAAGCAACTTGATACGAGTTGCTTATGCTTTCATTTTAGATTTTTCTGGGCTTCTCAAGATCTCAAAATTCATAAATGATATGCAGGAAAGTCAATGGGTTTGTAGGAGCAGGGAAAAGTTCTGGAGAAGAGAGGCAGTAAATTCAAATGCAAGTTTTGTACTAAAAAAGGAAATATAAAAAAAAATTGGCAAGTCAAATAGAAATAATAAAAAGAAACTGATGTTCAGTGACTAAGAATGCTGTACATAAGCAGTTTCATTTAACTGTTTAATCTTTCTCTGTCGAGAAAATGCAGCCTTAATATAAAAATTTCTTATCATGAGAAGAAATTTTTTGAAGGATAAGTAAACACCTAGGACTAATCAGTTGGATATGAACAGTTTGATCTCGTGTGTGAACAGTTATAAAGATTTTGTTTATTACGTAGGAACTGAAAGATGTAATGCGAATAGCGCTTCTCATTCTCTTTATCTATGTTGAAATTTCTCATAAACATTAAATTAAAAAAATTTTCTTATTGATCATATTCGAACTTTGGCTTTTCCAAATCAAGTACCAAAATGGCCTTACCACGAAAGTAGACTTCTCTTTTTTGCTTGAGTTTTCTTGTTTCGCCCTCACTGTGCCTTTGGTCCTCGTCATCATAATCCTTAGTACACAGAAGTAAAGTTTATAATAATAAGAACGACCTTTATTGAAACCAAACGTAAAATATATATAAACAGCATATAAAGTCAATTTCAAAAGTTTTGGTCTTTTTGCAACATTCCTGAAATATCAATCATACCACGTGCATCCTGCCTTTGATTATTTCTCCCAAGCTCTGATTGTGTGTTCTTTCAAATGGTTCTTGATTTTCAAAAAATTACTGAATATCTGTATCCGGTCTGTCTCACCTACTATGCTTGTTAGGTCTATAATATTTTATCACTTCACTGCACTACCTACAGCTCTCACAACACTACCCTCATCTAACCTAATTTAACCTAACCTAGCAAATGGGGTTATTTAATGTACTGGAGGTCGTTAATGACTCCCAGTACATTAAATGCGTAAAATGTTTGGTTAGGTTAGGTCAACATAGGGATCATGTCAAGGTTAGCAAACCCACCCAAAACAGGGTTTGCTATTCTTTACAAAAAGATTATTGGGTTCGTTATTCTTTACATGGGAAAGAATAACTAATTTTTTGCTAAATCAAAAGTGAAATTACAGCAGTGGATTCATATCATATATTATTAGTGTAATGAACTTTGGGAAGTGGAAACTTCTCGTTTTGTAGATATATCACGGCAGTCAATAGCGATTTTTTACATCTTTTTCAGAGAGATGTGCACGAGACATTTTGAGCATAGTCCTATAAAACTTGGTGGACCTGGGATGACTATTCAAATTGATGAATCGTGCTTTTCACATATACCTAAACACCATCGAGGAAGGGCACCTAATAGTCAAGTCTGGGTTTTTAGCTTGGTAGATACTATTACATCACCAACAAATCGGTATATGGAAATAGTTGAGCACAGAGACCAACAAACACTCCTGCCAATTATCGAAAAAGTCGTGAAGTCCGGATCAATTATTCACAGCAATGAATGGCGAGTTTACAGAAATCTAGCTCATAATCCAATCTGCCACCACAGAACTGTCAACCATTATTTGAACTTCATTGGCCTGCAGACAGGCATTCACACACAACATATAAAATCATACTGGGCAAAGCACAAGGCTAAAATTAAGAATATGCGAGGATGCAGATGCACTTTTCTACAAGGTTATTTAAATCAGTTCATGTGAATGGAACGAAATACGGTTGACAGGTTATCAGGTTTCTGTAATGCAATCCCCATTCTGTATCCTTTCAATAACTAAGTTTTTTAACGTAATTTTTAAGGAAATTGAATATTATGTTAGTTTAATTGTTCATTTGTCAATAAATAAGTTCATAAAACATATCTTGTCGAAGGTCTACTTTTCTTTACGTGAAGACATTTGGTTCTGCCATTCTTTACATGGAAATCACAGGGTTCGCTGTTTGTGACATGGAGATGTTGGGTTCGCTGTTTGTGACATGGAGATGTTGGGTTCGCTAATGTTACCATGATCCCAACATAGTTTCTGCTAGGTATTAACTGAACCTAATCTAGCCTAACCTAACAATTTACAGGGTTATTTAATGTGATGAGAGTTGTTATCTTTAACTGAACTTAGATTAAAATATATAGCTAGGTATATAATTCAGTGATATTAATCTCCAGGGTAAGTAATACTCACTCGATGGTGAGGAGGAGGTGAGATTGAAGGCGAAGAAGGCTTCCTTGAGCAGCGCCCTGGAACTAAGAAAATATAAAAGATGAGAAACAAATGAAGATGCGTTCGTAACTTCCTCAAGCAATGCGCTATAACTAAATGACATAAAATATGAGAAACACGATAAAACCACATTCACAACTTCCATTAGCAGTGCCCTAGAACTAAGAACACATAAAAGATGAGAAACACAATAAAGACGAGTTCGTAACTTCCTTAGGCAGCGCCCTGGAACTAAAAACATAAAAAAGATGAGCATCACGATAAAGACACATTCATAACTTCCTTAAGCAGCGCCTTGGAACAAAGAACACATCAAAGATGAGAAACACCATAAAGACGCGTTCGTAACTTCCATAAAAAGTGCCCTGGAGCTAAGAATACATCAAAGATGAAAAACACGATGAAGACGCTTTCGTAACTTCCATAAGAAGCGCCCAGAGACTAAAAACACATATAACATGAAAAACACGATAAAGACGTGTTCATAACTTCCTCAAGCAGCGCCTTGGAACTAAAATCACATAAAAGATGAGAAACACAATAAAGACGCGTTCGTACCTTTCTTAAGCAGCGCCCTGGAACTAAAAACACATAAAAGATGAGAATCACGATAAAGACACACATTTAACTTCCTTAAGCAGCGCCCTGGAACTAAGTACACATCGAAGATGAGAAACACGATAAAGATGCATTTGTAACTTCCATAAGAATCGCCCTGGAATTAAGAACACATCAAAGATGAGAAACACTATAAAGACGCGTTCGGAACTTCCGTAAGAAGCGCCCAGAGACTAAAAACACATATAACATGAGAAACACGATAAAGACGTGTTCGTAACCTCCTTAAGCAGTGCCTTGGAAGTAAAAACACATAAAAGATGTGAAACACAATAAAAACGCATTCGTACTTCCTTAAGCAGCGCCCTGGAACTAAAAACACATAAGATGAGAAATACAATAAAGACGCATTCATAACTTTCTTTAGCAGCACCATGGAACTAAAAACACATAAAACATAAGAAACACAATTAAGACTCATTTGTAATTTTCTTAAGCAGCACCCTGAAACTAAGAACACATAGTTGAGGTAAAAGTAGACATGTTGTTGTTGTTGTTGTTTGAGGTTAAAGCCAACCTTGTGTTGGCACGGGCCCTTGTTCAAAGAACGGCCCGTAGGTTAGAGGTTATACCTCTTGGTTTGTTTTATCACCTTGGTGGTTCGAAAGTTTCCAAGGTGGTGAGATGTGTGTCTATGTTGTCAAGTATTTCCTTAACAATTTTCGCTGCATGAACTGTCGCATTGGTGTGTTGTGGTTCCATGTTTAATCCGTTCCTTAAGCTGTTTGTCTTTGGACATTCTAAAAGATAATGCAGCAGGGCCTTATCAGTTATCATTTGACAGTGTGCACACTCTTTTCTGGGGTTCTCAATGATTTCCCAGCAGCATTTGTAGCCTAGCCTGAGTCTAGCTATCATGACAGCCAGACTCCTTGGGGTGTATTTGGATACCGGTGAAGGCTCTAGCTTTGTTGCTTCCCTGTACCACGTGGCAGAGTAGGAGCTTCTGTTGACCCAGTAGTTGTGGTTTTCCTGCTTTGATCTCTGTAGTGCCTGCTTGGTTTTTGATTTGTATTGTTGAAGACTGGGTTGTATAGATTGCTGTATGCTGTGGCATAAGACGGCATCCTTGGCAAGTTGATCAGCCTTGTCATTTCCAGGGATGTTGATATGGCTGGGTATCCAGTTGATGGTTACCGGTCTTCCTTGTTCTTGATGTTGCACTAGCAGTGTTTGGACCGTGCTGATTAGGTTGATGTTTTCTTTGAACTTCTGCTGCTGTAGTGCTTGGACAGAGGAGAGTGAGTCGGTGTGTATCGTAACAGGTCCTTGTCCTTTTTCAATTGAGTTGTGCAGAGCCATTTTGATGGCATATAACTCAGAATGCAGAGTGGAGCAGGAGTCTGAAAGTCTCCAGGAGGCTGTAAATCTCTCCGAGTAGACTGCCGCTCCAGTTGCAGGGATACCAGCATTGACAGTACCATCTGTGTAATAGGAGACGCCTTCTGCTTGGTTGGTTTCAGCGATGGCAGCTAGAGCTGCTTCATGCAGTTGTATCTTTGAACAGGCTTTCTTACTATCAGGAAGACTAGTGGTGTTGAATTTTGCAGGGTGTGCTCTCCATGGGACTAGCGGCTTGTAGTTGGTGCAGGGCTTGTCTAAGTTTATTCTTGCCAGTTCAGATGCCATGTTGCATTTGTGAATACTTTTCAGAAGGTGGCCGGCATAGCTGTTTGGGATAGGGAGGTCAGGATGTTTGTTGAGGGCATCTTTCAGCCTTGTTTGCGTGTGGGATTTCCTTTCGGATAGCAGAGCCTTTGTTATGGAGTTGGTGTTGGAAACGTTTATCCAGCTATATAAGGGAGGTAGATTTGTTTCCATTTGTAGGTTGCATATCCTGGTCCACATAGGAGCCCCCAGCATGTAACGCATGGCGTTGTTCTGGATCACTTCAATGGTGGAGATTTGTTGTGCATTGAGGTTGGCTAGGGTTGGGGCGCTGTAGGTAATCAGGGATCTAATGGTGGCTGTATAAAATTTCCTTAGGACCTGAATACCTGCTCCTTCTTGGAGAGATGTCATATATCTCATAGGGGTTAGTCTGCTGTGAGCTCTTTCTCTGAGATATGTGATCTGAGGTTTGAAGGTGAGATGCCTGTCTATGTAAACTCCTAGATACATGAATGTATCCACCCACTCTATGTTTCCATTGGCTAGGGTGATCGGGGCTAGTGGTACTGGAGTTTTTACGGCCATAGCTTTTGTTTTGTTTCCGTTGATTTTGAGCCCCAGCTCCTTGCTTTTCTGATGGAATAGGTTTACTGCTTTTTGAGCGCTGGCTAATCTATTGCCTCCTCTGCTGATGAAGACTACATCGTTGGCATAGATGAAGATGTCTACTCCTTGGGGTAGTTGAAGTTGAAAGAAGTTCTCCATCAGTACATTGAAAAGCAGTGGACTGAGGATGCCTCCTTGTGGGGTACCATTTTCTAATTTCTTGTAAGTTGATAGATGCCTTTGGAATTTTACTCTAGCCTCTCTGTTTCTGACATGGTTTGAGACCCAACTTAGTAGATGTCCCTTAACTCCCTTTTTTGCTAGGGAGCTCAGGATGGCTGCAGGATTAGCCAGTTCAAAAGCCTTCTCAAGATCTAAGAAGACTACAACTGCGGCCTTGTTGTTAATGCAGCTGAGGACATCCATAATACACTGTGTGGTGCCTACATTATCTCTGTAGGCATACAAGTGAGGGTGTAAGGGGCCTATTTTGAATTTTAATCTTTTGAGCACCATTTTTTCTGCTGTTTTTTCTAAACAGCTTAGTAGCGAAATGGGTCGTGGATTCGTTGGGTCTTTGGGTTTTGGGATAGGCTGAATATCTTGTTGACTCCAGATTTTTGGCCACACCCTTAATAAGTAAGTGCTGTTTGTCAGATGGAGGTAGGCGGCTTCACCTGCAGTGCCCATGTTGTTGATCATTGAGTAGGTGATGCCGTCTGCACCAGGGGCTGTGTCTTTCCCTCTATGTTTGGTGTTTCTGAGTTCTTGAGAGGTGAATGGTGCATCTGTCTCATCTTCTTGATCGCAGGCATGATTTATGATGTCCCATCTTTGTAGCCTTAGGTCATTTTGGACTCTAATTGTGCTTGGTGGAAGTTGTTGGGTTGCTGAGCGGCTGGAAAACGTGTCTGCAAGTCTTTCTGCTTCCTCCATGATGGCAGAGAACACTCAGAGTTGTGGTGGTAAATGAAAGACAGTTACAATACTTTCTTTATTACTGGAACAACTAGGAATACGCTTTGACGCATCCTCGCAATACAGTGACTGGTGAACGACTAACTAGTAGCACAATGTGGTTAACCTTATTAATTTCACGACGAAATCCAAGGACAATAAAAAACTGACACCTTTTCTTCAGGAAACACAATCAAGTGATTATTTATAATTAATCTTGAAATCTACAGAGTTCCAATGCTTCTCATATGTCAAAAAATATCGTGTTTATTGTTCAATACCATAATGCAAAATATTAATCCAAACAAATTATAATAAACAAAAACATTTATGTAAGTTCACACTTAACACATAAAACATGAGAAACACAATAAAGACGCGTTCGTAGCTTCCTTAAGCAGTGCCCTGGAGCTAAAAACACATATAAGATGAGAAACACGATATAGACAAGTTCATTACTTCTTTTAAGCAGCGTCCTGGAATTAAAATCACAAAGATGAGAAACACGATAAAGGCGAATTCATATCCCCTTTAAGCAGCTCCTTGGAACTAAAAAACACATGAAAGGTGAATAACACCATAAATATGCATTCATAACTTTCCTAAGCAGCACTTTGGAAATAAAACACATGAAAGATTAGAAACATGATAAAGATGTGTTCATAGCTTCCTTAAGTTGCACCCTGGAAATATAATCAAATAAAAAATGAGAAACATGATGAAGTTGCATTCATAACTCTGCCTGATAGAAGTTTGTGACTCAGTTTCATAGAATAAAATGTATGCATTATTGTAGAGTGTGAATTGCAATCAGCAACAAATGTAGTGGTAAAATTATTTACTCATAGAATATACCCTGAAACTAAACGGTCACACAATTATTGCCTTAAATTTCGCATTTCTCAAACTTTGTGTACAGTCTGTTTTTAAATGCTGAAAAGAAGATTTTTTTTTAAACAAAATGTCGAAAAGTTGCTAACAACTATGATTTAAGGTGGAAAAAATCAATATCAGGGTAATTTCATAATTGGACAGTCTTCGATTTCAAATTGATTTGTATATTGAAATTGAACTGACATTAGTCTAACATTCACAAGCTGGGGACATAGATAAACAAAATTTAAATAGACGTATCGATGAATTTCGACAGCTTTCTGTAATAGAGAGCAATATTTAAAATCTCTGCAGCTCTGATAACCTCCAATACAGTTAGTGCCAAACTGTGTGCGGTAAAAGTCTCCCATGAGCGATGAGACCAGTTTTACGTCACGGACTCCCTTTTCTACTAAGGGCTAGGATGGTGCAGTCTGGCAAAGGATATTGATTTGACAGGTGTATGCATTACCTTGAGTGATTGCCCTTTCTAACCTCAGAACTTGGCTGGCCATGAACCCTAAACCTGAAGACTCAACATTGAGAATGCTACCACTTTGCTACTGTGACCATATAAAATGTCTCCCAAGAGTGCCACTCAATAGTTGATGCCTTTTGGATTCATATCGAGAAATATTTCATGCATATTGCCTAAGAGACTGAGGGGAGCTCACGAAGAATCGGAACTGATTTTACAATTAATACAGCTGCCAAAACAAGTTCTTCGCAAGAAGGCAACCGTCCTAGCCCTTGGTAGAAAAGGGAGTTCGTGACGTAAAACCGGAACTACATTATATAAACAACTTAATTAAAAAATAATAATCTTACCTCACCTAACTTAAGCTAACCTAACCAAAAAAATTAGGACATAAAAATTTCAGGTTCCAATGCTTCGTGAGCTCCAACAGAGGACATACTTTTAAAGTTTTCAATCTTATATATGTCTGATTTAGGGTTTGCAGCACTCACTAACATGAAAACTGGCAAGAGGTCAAGACTCTAGGTGTTGAAGAAGACCTAAAGTGTACCTGGCAAGTGTTGAAGGAGACCTAAAGTGTGCCTGGCAAATATCATGCCCTTAGATACAGCGGATATGTGAGCCAATATGCAACATGATCCCCGTTAATCAGGTCTGTTGTCCTTAAAACTGAGTATCACAGTTTACATAATATTTTCCAAGGAGCTTTATGTTATTTAAGTGCCATACTGTCTAAGATCTAATATGGCCTTGTACATGCCAATGTATTTTCGTATATAAAAGGAGAACATTTTCTGCTCACCAACACTTTTTCTATGAGTGCGACGCCAGGACAGGCCAGAAAATTGGCCGCATCAATAAAGGTCTGGGCACTAAGATAGCATTGCAACAAAGGAAAAGTAAAAGTTTAGGGACAAGGCAGAGATGATGTAATGCTACACAATAGGAAAAGTATAGGCTGAAATAATAGTCGAAGTTTTGAGGATCTAAAGATATGGCAGGATTAGGCCCTGAAATGACGATAGATCCGCATTTTGAAGGAAGATAGGTTATAAAAATAAGGAAACACAGAAGGAGGAAGAGAGTTCCAGAGTCTGGATGTAGATGGGAAGAAGCACTTGCTACACCTAGCAATCCGTGAGCTACAAATCTCCACACAGTACCTCTGAGACGAGGACGTTTGGTGAGTGTTACACGGTCTTGGCAGTGGGGGAAGGATGCAACTCGTCAACTCATCAGAGCAGTGATGGAAGTAGTAGCGACAGAAAAGAGAAAGGGATGATGCCTTACGACAAAGAGAAAGAGAATCTAGATTAGAAGTAAGAGAAGGGTCATTACTGGACTGCCTTAGATGCAACCCTATCAAGGAGATAAATATATGAAAAAGCACCCCAGATGTGCGAGCAGTATTCTAAGCAGGGATGGATTAGACCTTTGTAGATTTCAAGTAACTGTAAATGGGAAAAATAATGACGAAAACTAAATAGAACCATTAAATTTTTTTTTTGGATGCAGATTAAGAAATTTGGATTATGTGATTCCTCCAAGACAAGTTAGAGGCTATATGGATTCCTAATATGTTGATAGAATTAAGAGGGTGAATTTCGTTAGTTTCGAAGAAAATAAGACTTTCAGGAGGGGAAAAAGATAAAAAAAAATAGCCGAAAACTGTTTTCTTAGCGGCATTAAATCTAAATAAATTTTGGGTGCCCCACTCAGATATGCCTCTGCCAATCGTATATGAAAGTAGAAGAAAGAGTGATACGAGACTCATTATGAGTAGAAGATGAAGGTTGTGAAGAAAAGGCAGAGGAAAAATTAAGAGTAAAAACGTCCACTCAGGCGTTAAGAAGAGAGGAGGATGGGGACTTAAAAAGATCATTGATGGAGGGATGAAACAAAATGAGTGAAAGACCAGAGGCCTGTGGAACATCACTGGTAACAGGGAATGGGCTAACTGTGGCACCATCAACAACCACAGACATAAAACGATCAGAAAGAAAATT
>JAXCGZ010021227.1:57500-65186 GCA_037179515.1 Halocaridina rubra | reverse complement strand
TAATATCTGTCTTTTAGTTTTTAAAATAAATCATGGAATATTACCGGAATGGCTCTTCTCATTGCCAACAGTTAATCAAGTGCGTATCAATAACGTCAACACCAGATATCAGAATTCTTTTTACGTGCCCAGAACTTCCACTGATATTGGGGCAAGAGCCTTAAATGTAATGGGCCCGAGACTTTGGAACTCTTTACCCGCAAACTTAAGAAGCTGCCAAACATTACCCTCATTTAAATCTCATCTTTTAAATCACCTACTTAATAAGTGATTTTAGTCTCATTATTATCCTCCCATTGGGTAGACGAAGTGTACGTATGCTTATTTTAATGTGTAAATATTTTGATTATGTGCTTTGTAAATTTCATTTGTTTCATTTTGACATTTTACATTTGTAATTTGTAACTAGATTAATTATCATGTAATAGCCATTTTTGATGGAATAAAGTTTTTGACTTTGACTTTGACTTTGACTCTCTCTCTCTCTCTCTCTCTCTCTCTCTCTCTCTCTCTCTCTCTCTCTCTCTCTCTCTCTCTCTCTCTCTCTCTCTCTCTCTCTGTTTGTGGGTGTGTGTGTGTATATATATATATATATATATATATATATATATATATATATATATATATATATATATATATATATATATATATATATATATATATATATATATAATGTGTGACGGGCATAGAAAATTGCCCTCATCGTGAGGAGAACAAACAGTAGTTTAATGACAAGACAGAAATAAGAGAATGGTAAATAACAAGAAAAGGACAGGCTGAAAGAACAGTCAAGAAAATGAAGACCTAGAAATATGGCAGAAATAGTCCTTGGGGTAATGACAGATTAGTTTTATGTAGGAAGCAAGAGTCAGGGAAGACAAAATGCGGAAGAGAGTTTAAGAGTCTGGTAGTGGAAGGAAAGAAGCAGTCACTACGCTATATATATCCACACATTACCTGTGTGATGAGGCCACTTAGCATGTGCTACATGGCCTCACTAGCATGGGAGGGATGCAATCACCCTCTGATTAGAACAGCGATGGAAATAATACTGATAGAAAATAGAAAGAGATGATAGCATTCTGTGAAGAGAAAGAGAATCAAGACTGTCAGTAAGAGAAGGGTCGTCCATAATTCTGATAACCTTATATTCAACCCTATCAAGGAGATAAGTATATGAAGAAGCGCCCCCAGATGAGGGAGCAGGATTCTAAGCAGATGTTGATAAGGCCTTAACGGGTTTTAATAGTTTAATAGAAGAAGAGTAATTGCGAAAACGGAACAGATCTTCCAATTTCATAGATGTAGTTTTAGAAATATGAATGTTATTTCTCCAAGACAAGTTAGAGGCTGTCTGAATGCTTAATGTCTTAATAGTCTTAAGAGGATAAAGTTCGTTGTTTGCAAAGGCAGTAGAGTTATCACGAGGAGAGAAGATAATGAAATAATCTGGAGGTGGCTCTAAGGTATTGAATTTTACTAAATTTTAGGTGCCCCACTCAGATTACTCTGTGAAACGGAGTTGAGAGTTCAAGAAATAGTGATACAACGCTGACCTCGAGGACCAGACGAAGATGGTGAGGAGAATCCAGAGGAAGCATGAAGGGTTGAATCATCTGCAAAGGCGTGGGGAAGAAGGAGGATGTGGATTGGAGAAGATCATTGATGACGAGAAGGAACAGAATAGGTGAAAGAACAGAACCCTGTGGAACACCACTGGTAACTGGAAATAAGCTAGATGCTGCGCCATCAACAACCATAGATATAAAACGGTCAGAAAGGTGACTGGAAGTCAGAGGACAGAGAGAATGGGTGAAGATATAAGCAGGAAATGTGGCTAACAGAGCCATGTGCCATACTATGTCAAAAGTCCTAGAGATATCAAGAGCAACGACAAAGGATTATCCATATTTCTTCAGAGAAGATGACCATATATGAGTGAGATAGGACAGGAGGTCATCAGTGTATCTTGCCTTGCGGAATTCATACTGGTGATCAGATATATGTTAGTTAAATTCACGATGTTTCAAGAAGTGAGAATTGAGCAATGTTTCGAATATTTTAGCCTTAGAAGAGGTTAAAGCAATTGGTAGATAGTTGGAAGGAACAGAATGGTTACTTTTCTAAGGAACTGACTATACTAGAGCGTGCTTCCAAGATGAAGAATAGATACTGGTTGAGATAATGAGGTGAAAAGACGGCAAAACACGAGAGCGAATTCATCTACAAACGCCTCAAGGAACCTTACAGGGATACCGTCGGGTCCTGATGCCTTGCTCGTCTGCAGATAGCAAAAAAAAAAAATTACGAATTTAAGTGTAGAAAGAATAGGGTGGGCATAAGGTTAGAAACAGGTAAAGTACGTGGGAAAGGTGCGATGGAGAGACAAGAGAGAGTGGTTTTATCATTATCAGAGGATGCTGTAGAAACGTCAGAAAGTATGAAGGAGAAAAGCTTAAGTTACAGATGTGTTTGGAGAGCTTTTTGGCTAAGGACCGGAAGCGGACGCACACACACACAGATATATATATATATATATATATATATATATATATATATATATATATATATATATATATATATATATATATATATATATATATATATATATATATATATATATATATATATATACATATACATACATATATATATATATATATATATATATATATATATATATATATATATATATATATATATATATATATATATATATATATATATATATATATATATATATATATATGCATATACATATGCATATGCATATAAAATATACATATGCATATGCATATAAATATACATATATATATATATATATATATATATATATATATATATATATATATATATATATATATATATATATATATATATATATATATATACATACTTGTGGAAAAAGAAGATATTTTCCTGTTGTTGTTTTTGAGAGAAAGAGAGGAAAGAGATTCGGAGTCACAGATGAGCCAATAACTTTTGTTGATATTGTGGGTGAAGACAGAAATGACCACGTTGGTGGCTTTGTTTATATATCCGGTCAACGATTTTAAAGGCAGTAAACGATATTAGAACAAACTTATTGACCCGAAAGATACGTCTCTCCTTTGTCGTCCTGTATCAGTTTTTTTTTTTACTATTTCGCTTGTGCAATACTTTTCCCTTCTCTTTCTTCACTGGCTATTAAATTGGTGTTACTATACTATATGTAGTGCCCATATTCTTGTACTCTCTTGTCCTATTTCGCTCATGTATGGTCAGCTTCTCTGAAGAACAATGGGTAATTTTTGTTGTAGCCTTTGATATCTCTAATGATTTTGATAGTGTTGGCAGAAGGCCTTGTTAGCCAAATTTCCTGCTCATTGTTTTACCCCATCTCTCTGTTTTATCATTTTCACTTTTCTTACTAATCGTTTTATATCTGTGACTGTCGAAGGTACAACATCTAGCTTAATCACTTTGGCCAGTGATGTTTGACAAGGTTCTGTTTTTTCACTTACGCTTATCTCTCCCCTCATCATTCATCTTCTTCAGTTCCCACCCTGCTCTCTTTTCCTTGCCTTTGCCAACAATTCTGCCTTCATGCTTCCTGTTCCTACGACCTTCGTCTGTTGTTCGTATGCAGTCACTTAGCTTCGATTTATGAAGAGTATCTGAGAGGGGTACTCGAAATTTTGTAATATTTAATTCCTCCAAGATTCAGTTTTTGGATATTTCCTGATATTTTTTTCATCATATTAGCCCTATTGTGTTTGAAACCAGCGAAATTTTCACCCTTAATTCTATAAAGACATTAGGTATTAAAGTGGCTCTAACTTGTCTTGGAGGAATCAAATAATTAAAATTTCTATGTCTGCTTCTAAGACATTTGGAGTTCTGTTTAATTTTTGTAATTACTTTTACTCTTCCCAATTACTAAAAATCTAAAAAGGCCTTATCCTTTCTTGCTTAGAATACTGCTCTCACATCTAGGGTACTTCTTCGTTTATTTCTCTCCTGATAGTGAAAAATCTAAGGCCATTTATTACAGACCCTGCTTATAATGCTTCCTTTGTAAGAAGGAAAGTTGATGATCTTAACTCCTCTACCAATTATAAATGTTTCTGGTCCTTAGCCAAAAACCTCTCCCAAACCTTCTGTAACTCAGTCTTTGCCCTTCTTATTCGTTCTGATATTTCTGTTGCTTGCTTTCCCACCAACAAAGTCACTCTATTTGACTCTCATTTTTCTTCCAATTCTCCTGTAAACAATTCCAGCGCACTTGTCTCTCAATCTTTACCCCTCTCTAACCCTATGCCCTCCCTTATACTCTCTTCAGGCAAAATTCATAAGATTCTTCGTTCACTAAAGATGAACAAGGAATCTGGTCCCTATGGTATCCCTGCAAGGATCCTTAAGGAGTTTGCAGATGAACTTGCTCCCGTGCTTTGCCATCTTTTTCGCCTCATTCTGTCAATTAGTATCTATCCTTCATCTTGAAAGCATGCTCTAGTCCAACCTGTTCTTAAGAAGGGTTACCGCTCTATTCCTTCTAACTACCAAGCTATTGCCTTAACATTTTTTATCGCTAAAGTTTTCGAAACTTTGCTCAATTCTCACTTCTTGAAATATCTTGAATCTAATATACTTTACTCTGATCATCAGTACGGCTACCACAAGGCAAGATCTCCTGGTGACCTCCTGTCCTATCTTACTCTTGTATGGCCATCTTCTCTGAATAATTATGGGGAATCCTTTGTCATCACCCTTGATACCTCTAAAACTTTTGACAGAGTCTGGCACAAGGCTCTGTTGGCCAAACTCCCTGCCTATATACCTCTTCTCTCTTTTCTATGACTTCCAGTTTTCTCTCTGACCGTTCTATAACTGTAGTTGTTGACGGTGCAACATCTAGCCCATTTCCTGTTACCAGTTGTGTTCCACAGGGCTCAGTTCTCTCATCTAATCTGTCCTTCTCTTCATCAACAATCTTTTGCTAAACGCCTTTGCCGATGATTCTACTTATCATTTTTCCTCTGCCTTTTCTAACAATCTTCATCTGCTACTCTTAATCTGTGTCGTATCACTCTTTCTTCTACTCTCAACTCCGATTTGCAGAGGGTATCTGAGTAGGCCACCCAAAAGTTAGTTAAATATAATGCCTCCAAGACACAGTTTCTGGCTATCTCTTTATCTTCTTCTCTTCCTGAAAGCCCTATTACCTTCGAAACTAACGAAACTTACCCTCTTGATTTTAGTAATATATTGGAAATCCAGATAGCCTCTAACTTGTCTTGGAGGAATCACAAAATCCAAAATTCTAAGTCTGCATCCAAAAATTGGGGGTTCTGTTTCGTTTTCGTTATTACTTTCCTCTTTACAGCCACTTAAAATTTATAAAGGTCTTATCCTTCCTTGCTTAAAATATTGCTTGCACATTTGGGGTGCTTCTTATACTTATCTCCTTGGTAGGGATGTATTTAAAGCATTCAGACTCATTAATGACCCTTCTATTACTGCTAATCTGGATTCCCTTTCTCTTCACTGTGATATATCATCCCTTTCTCTCGTCTATTGCTACCACTTCCATTGCTGCTCTGATGAGTTGGCGAGTTGCATCTCTCCCCCACAACCAAAGCCACGTAACACTCGCCAAGCAGCCTCATCTCAAAAGTACTGTGTGGAGATTTGTAGCTCGCTGATTGGTCGGTGCAGTGACTGCTTCTTCGCATCTACCTCCAGACTTTGAAAAGCTCGTCCTCCTTCTGTCTTTCTTAACTAATTCTTATAATCTATCTTTTATCAAAAAGCGTATCTATCGTCTTCTCGGGGCCTTTTCCTCCATATCTCGAAGTCCTCAGTACTTTGACTATTCTTTCATCCTGCCCTTTCCTCTGTGTATCATTACCTCATCTTTGCCTTGTCCTTAACCTTTTTCTTTCCCTTTATCTTAATGTTTTCTTCATACCCGAGCCTTTATTGATGAGGGCAATTTTTTTTTCTGTACCGGCGTCACACTCATAAAATAACTTCCAATCTCTATTCTCTTTCTCTTTTCCGAAAGGTATCATCTCCTTTTCTTTTCTGTTGATACTTCTTCCGTTTCTGCTCTGAAGAGCTGGTGACTTTAATCTCTCCCCTGTTAACGAGTCCATGTAATACACACCAAGCAGATAAGAGTTAGGATACACAGAAGAAATAAAAAAGTTCCAGAGTTTGAAGTGTACCGAGCAGTCCGCGAGCTACAAATCTCCACATAGTATCTGTTAGACGAGGCCGCTTGGCGTGTGTTATGCAGCCTCGCCAACGGGGAAGGGATGAAACTTGCCAACTCATCAGAGCAGCGATGAAAATATTGCTGATAGAAAATAATAAGTGATGATATATATCTATGAAGAGAAAAAAAATCGAGATGGGCATTAAGAGAAAGATCCTTAATGAGTTTGATAGCTTCAGATTCACCTCTATCAAGGATATTCGCGTAAAAAGTACCCCAGATGTGAAAACAGTATTTTAATCAGCGATGAATAATGACTTTATAGATTTTTAGTAATTGAAGAGAGGAAAACTATTTACGAAAACGAAACAGAACTATCCGTTTTTTTCTACAGTTTTAAAAATTTTATATATGTGATTCTTCCAAGACTAGTTATGGAATATCAAAATGCTTAGTATGTTATTAGAATTAAGAGGATAAACTTCGTTATTTTCAAAAACAGTAGGGCTATCAGGAGGAGAAGATAAATAAATAGCCAGAATTTGTTTCTTGGGGGCATTAAATTTTACTATATATTGGGTGCCCCACTCAGATACTCTTAGTAAATCGAAGTTGAGAATTGAGGAAAGAGTGAAAAGAGACTAATTTCGAGCAGCAGACGAAGGCCGTGAGGAGAAGGCAGAAGAAACATGAAGGGTAGAATCGCTGGCATAGGTGTGGAGAAGTAAGGAAGATGGGGACTGGAGGAGATGATAGATAACGAGAACGAAACAAAACTGGAAATCATAGGACAGAGAGAAGGGGCAGCCATAAGCAGGAAATTTGGCTAGCAGAGCCTGCACCACACACTGTCCAAAGCCTTAGGGTTATCAAGAGTGACGGCAAAGGATTCCCCATATCCTTCAGAATAGATGACCATACATGAGTCAGATAGGACAGGAGGTCTCACTCGGGAACCGTACTGGTGATCAGAAATAAACGAATTGCATTCAATATGTTTTAAAAATTGAAAACTGAGCAAAGATTAGAATATTTTAGCGATAGCAGAGGTTAGGTTAATTGGACGGTAGTCGGAAGGATTAGAATTTTCTCTCATCCGGGTAACATAGTTTCTTATATAATTATTTCTAACATTTCGTATGTATGGGGTATATACCTTTTCTTTTGCAAAAACATGTACTCTACAAACACATTAAATTTGCATACACACATGAATGCTTGCAGGTAGATAATTTCAAGGTGATACAATTATATATCCATTGTTGTAGATAGGCCCAATAAGTGTGGGAAAGGAACTGTTTTCGATAGTCTGCTATATAATCATCCATTGACATTTAAGCCAATGGAACAGCGTCCTTTACAGTGAGTGAAATTGTTTTATACCATTATTGATTGATCATGGGCTCGCTCTCCATGACTTTTTTGGCTGGATCACCACTTTTCTCTTCCCTCCATCTGTTTTTGAGTGCTCCTTTCACATCGGCTCA
>JAXCGZ010021227.1:27500-52500 GCA_037179515.1 Halocaridina rubra | reverse complement strand
CTCAGTCTTTTTCAAGGGCTTCAGCTGAAGAAGAAAAAAGTTTTAATTAAGCTGTGGGTCAGGTCAAGAATTTTCCTAAGGTCGGACTCCATATTTCGCTCCTTGGAGAAAAGACATTATAATTATTTGAATTATTATTATTATTATTATTATTATTATTATTATTATTATTATTATTATTATTATTATTATTATTATTATTATTATTATTATTAGCAGCAGCAGCAGCAGCGGCAGCGGCAGCGGCAGCGGCGGCGGCGGCGGCGGCGGCGGTGGCGGCGGCGGCGGCGGCGGCGGCAGCAGCAGCAGCAGCAGCAGCAGCAGCAGCAGCAGCAGCAAAAAATATCTGGAATTTTTTTCCGGGAATCAACTATATCTGCTTATATTATTGTCTGTTCTCATAAAGTAGACTGACGCAAACTTGTCTCCGTTAGCGAAAAGGATATGTGTGGACGCCAGAAAAGTGGAAAAAGAGAATAGGAGTTTGCAAAAGAGAAGGAAGCAGCCTCTTAAGATAATGGAACAGTGGAACCTTCCCATATGGCACGATTCCTCAGAGACCCAAAGAGAGGGAGACCGTTTAACACACATTTATTCCTGAGTTTCCTCATTCGAAGGTTCAAAACCGAGACAGCTGGCATTTATTGATTTCACGGAGATACTTGGTGTTTTTCACAGTGAAAATGTAATAGATTATATTATTTATTATTATTTTTTTTATTATTATTATTATTATTATTATTATTATTATACTATTATTATTATTATTATTATCATTATTTTATTATTACTATCATTATCATTATTATTACTATTATTATCACCATTATTATTAATATTATCATTATCATTTTTATTGTTGTATTTATTATTATTATTATTATTATTATTATTATTATTATTATTATTATTATTATTATTATTATTATTATTATTAGTGCTACTTCAAATGAAAATACGTCAATATTTTACGAAAACTTCCTTGGTTTTATCCAAAATTATTAATGTCGTGCTTGAGCTCTATTCTGAAAAGCGATATTAGGTATATTCGGTATTTTAGGTTGGGAAGGGATTCCTACGGGCAGTCCGCTTGCGACAGCAGACTCAGTATTCTTTCTTGGTTGGGAACAGGCGTGGGTCGGAGGCATTGGGACAACAGCTCGGTGAGATTCACAAACATATTGGTAGAGTGGTTCATAACTGTGATACTACAGCTGAATGTTTTTTTAGACTGAAATAGGACTGTCCAGGATAGTTATGAAGTACATAAATTAAATGAAATTCTATATACCGATAATATAAATAAACAAGTAAGAATTTTAACCAGTGTCTTATCATCATGTATAGATCGATGTGCACCACTCGTGACAAGAGAAATATTTCGTCCCCCCGCTCCTTGGATAACAGATGACATAAAAAACATTATGAAAGAAAGAGACAAACTACAAAATGAAGTAAAACTACAAAGAGATAATATCCCTTTAAGAGAAAAGTTTACAGAGCATAAGAAACAAGTAAAATCATTATTAAGTAACAGTAAGAAACAGTATTACAAAAATGAATTTCAAAACGCTAAAGGCAATATCTCTGATACATGGAAAATTGCTAAAACCATGCTTTCCAATAACTGTAATAAAAGTAGTAACATATCAATTATACCCGATGAGGTAGATGTAAGTGCTAAAGCAGAAGAGTTCAATAATTTTTTCGCTGAAGTGGGGAAAAAAACCTTTGAAAAAACAAAAAAAGAAATAATAAATGAAATCAATAATAGTAATGATGGTAATAATAATGATGATGGTAGTAGTAATAATAATAGAAATGTTGATAATGGTGTAAATAATAATGATGGTGGTAGTAATGGTAATGATAATAGTGATGATGGTAGCAATAATAATAATAATGTAAATTTGGAAGAACATAGTGCATTCAATAGAAGTACTGATGTCTTTAACCCTACTACAGTAGATTGTAATACAGTAATCTTAGTAATAAAAAATCTGAAAGACTCTAATGCATATGGATCAGATGGAATTTGTTTTCGTTTTATTAGAGATTCATTATTTGTAATAGCTTATTATCTGACGGTAATAATCAATACTTCCATAGTTACCAATATCTACCCAGATTTATGGAAAAATCCCCATGTAATTCCTGGTTTTAAAAATGGAAATCCTGACGACGTCTCTAACTATAGACCAATCTCTTTACTACCAATTTTATCAAAGATACTTGAAAAGATTGTTGCAAATCAGTTAAGTGAGTTTCTTGAAAAAAATAAACTTATTGCAAAAAGTCAACACGGTTTCAGGCCAAAATTATCAACTGAAACTGCCTTATTGAAAATATCAGATGAAATATACAAAAATATAGATAATAAGAAAATATCATTGCTACTACTACTCGATCTTTCTAAAGCTTTTGATAGTGTAAACCATAGTATATTATTAGAAAAATGCAAAAAAATGAACATTGACCCAAGCTGGTTCGAGAACTATTTAAAAAACCGCTACCAGTCAGTCAGAATAAAAGATACAGTTTCAAGTTCCAAGAAGGTATTGTTTGGGGTCCCTCAGGGATCGATCCTAGGACCTATACTTTTTCTAATATATGTAAACGATCTAGTAAAATATTTACCTAACTGTTATGTCATTCAATATGCTGACGATACTCAAATCTTAATTGAAGGAGAAATTAATGATTTAGAAAATATTATTCGTAGAGCAGAAGAAATTTTGTATATGGCTAAACGTTACTTTCTAAAAAATGGTCTGTTACTTAATGAAACTAAAACCCAATCTATTCTTATCGGATCCAGACAATTATTATCAGAAGTTGATGACAATCTTCATATAAATTTTAACGGTAATATCATTAAGCCAATGAACTCGGTAAAGAACCTAGGTGTCTATTTTGACCGTTACATGAATTTTGAAATGCATATAGATGAAATTTATAAAAAAGTAATGGGTACTCTAATATATCTAAATAGGGTAAAAGACTCATTTGAAACATCAACTCGTATAATAATTGTCCAGTCCTTAGCTATGAGTTTAATTAATTACTGTCTCAAAGTTTGGGGATGTACAAATAAGACTCAATTACAAAGAATACAAAAGTTACAAAACTTTGCAGCACGAGTGGCTGTTGGCAATGTAAGAAAATACGAGCACATCTCTCCTGTTTTAAAAGATCTAGAATGGATAAAGATTAGAGATAAATATGTTTTTGATATATGTACCTTTGTTTTTAATATACTAAGAAACAATATTCCTGATTGCTTGTATAATTTTTCTACAGTAAGCTCAGTTACCGGGTTAACTACCCGTCAAGGGGAAGATTTATTAGTACGAAGGTCTAAAACTGATATTGGCTCAAGAGATATAAACATTCGTGGACCTCATTTATATAATCAGCTTCCCAGAGAACTAAAAAATGCTGGTTCAGTGTATACTTTTAAATATAATCTTAAGAAATTACTCTTAAAGGAAGATTTTACTTGTAAATTTAAATTGTACACCCATATTTGAATACCCAATGTATGTTGGAAATAAGTATTATTATTATATTATTATTATTCAGTTACGGTTCTTTTTCTATGCATACATCAACACCGAATATTCTTGGATATTCGTCACAACACTCTTATTACTCCTTTACATCTGACAATGCACAACACTCCCCATCTCTGTTTCTCTTTACTTTATGTTTTCTTCGTTCCATGGCCTGATGAGGGCAGGTTTTTTTTTGTGCTGGTGTCACAATCATAAAAAAAAAAAAATTAAAAGCGGAGGGCCGGCCTGATCTGAAATCCCCGGTAAAGAGACAGAATGCTCCCTCCTAAATTAGTAATATTATGGACGGACTGAAGTTAGTAAGGGCATTCACTCAGGGTAACGATTACATCTGCCAAAACAAGACCTTCGCAAGAAGGCAACCGTTCTAGCTCTTAGTAGAAAAGGGAGTTCGTGACGTAAAACCGAATCCATCCAGCCTCATAAACATAGTCACGCTCAGTCTAATTTAATCCTTGAGCCCAGGTAGTTTTAGGTCTGCCCTGTTTTCCCACTGCCACAGGATCTAGTCTCTTAGCAATAAAGACACCCACTACGTCTTTGCCTAAACTTCACCAACTTTCATTTCATTATAAATTATTAGGCCCCCAATCTCCGGGACAGCTCTTCTTCATGTGTCATAGCAAAGAATATTTTTTTATCCACAATCTTGCCTATTTACATGTTGTTTTACATAAGCAAGCTGGAACGTGAATAACCAGATGCTTTTGATAGCAAAACATGAAGTTATATTCTCGTGCGTGCGTGCGTGCGTGCGTGTGTGCGTGTGCGTGTGTGTGTGTGTGTGTGTGTATGTGTGTGTGTGTGTGTGTGTGTGTGTGTGTGTGTGTGTGTGTGTGTACAGACTTTAGACGTTTATATAGGCAATAAAGCCTTCATATGATGTTTCAAAGACATTTAAAATTAAATAAAAAAGAACACAAAATACTAATTGCATTATTGCTTCATTCATATATGTATTGAAGCCTCATTTTATGTCTCACGTGCCAGCATCATTAGCTAATCACAGCAAGGCTATTCATCAGGAAATGGTTTCTTTTATGGGTAAGTTACTATCTCAGTTTCATTTTAAATCGCTTGGTGGAAAGATCGAACTTGCGATTTTCTTTCTTTGTTTATTAATGTATTCTGTTGGTTTTATCGTTTTTATAGTGAATGTGAATATCCTCAAAGTTTCATAGAATTGTTGACATGGATGTTGTGCTGAAAACTAATGGAAGAAATACTTCAGCAAATGATGAAGATAATTCTTAATGAAATTGAACCGAATGGAAGTTGAATGAATGGATGATATAAGTTCTTCGCAGTTCCATTCACTGTTCAGGTAGGTAATGAAAAGTTCACATTTCTCATTGCTTTTTAAGTTGTTTTGCTAATGACTTATTACACCTTAGGGGATTGATAAAGCCGTAAAGATTCGATTTATGCAACCGTTTTATTTTTGGTTAGATAAGTTTGGTTAGCTTTAGTTATGTTATTTAAGTTAGATTAGTTAACCTAATTAACTTAACCAAAAATAGCAGGGGTGCATAAAACGAATCTGTACTGATAAAGTATTAATAAAAATATTTAAAACAACTAAAAACTTGTTTGTTGCCAACTTGTGCCTTAAATTTTGGGTGAACTATCAATCATAACAAAAATTAATACAATCCTGTACAATAGATTTCAAGAGTTTTTTCGCTAAATTGTGTGTGAAAATAAAAAATTTACCGTTATTTTAATTCATAGTTGGAATTAATCCACCCTATACTTTAGTAATTCAGGTTAGGATGAAAACAATTTAAATTATCAAGACTTGCCTCCGAATTTCATCATTATTTCCCCGTAAGTATTCTAACGGAAAAAAAATAAATAAAATTGTTACATCTCGGACTAAGGGTAGTAAGGGCATACACTCAGGGTAACGATTACATCTGCCAAAACAATTCCTTTGCAAGAAGGCAACCGTCCTAGGCCTTAGTAGATATTTGAGTTCGTGACGTGAAACCGAAACCATCCATCCATCCGTCCACTGGTGTGAATTGTATGTGCAGAGGTGGCGGTGGTATGAGGCAGCTAGATCTTTTTCGGGTCGCTTCTGATTTCCTCGTCCTGGGGGAAGGAGAGGAAGAAATTTAGGTGGCGTGTTTTGTGAGATTTGGGTATTTGGTTTTTAATTTTCACATTGTTTTAAGGTTTTCCCTTAATTCTTATTTCACAAAAGCAATATATATATATATATATATATATAAATATATATATATATATATATATATATATATATATATATATATATATATATATATATATATATATATATATATATAATTTTTTTTTTTTTTTTTTTTTTTTTTTTTTTTTTTTTTTTTTTTAAATTGGAGCACTAATATACGTTAACTTTAATCCCATCTCCTTTCTATTATCGTTCTATTGTCTGTATTTTGTATTAAACAAACTTACGGTGCTGCCACAATCCCCCTCACACACTGCTTGGGTCATCCAAAAAGTAATTGGGCAAGGATATTTTACCGTTAGGACTGACAGCTGTAGCTTGTTTACCCCCACGGCTTCATCTCATGGCAACCCTCTCCCAGTATTCCGTGAGAGAAATCCCTTTGACCCGCCTCACCAAACAAAAACACTGCACTCATTCCTATCTCATGCACTCTCTTCCGTGCTCCACTGACATACCACGTGCATCCAATTCAATTTTCACCTCAGCCATCCATCTGATTTTAGATCTTCTTTTCGGCCTTAGAAGGTGCTGTTACTTATCTTTAACTTGTGCAGAAAGTGTTTTAAACGCTACACGTTTCCCTTATCTTATATGATCTTTTTAATTAGTAATAATTGAATTTCGCACAAGTTTTTCTTTTTTCCGAATAATTAAAAAGGTGAGGCGTTTAGTACAATGCAAATATCACCTTTGTAAAGTCAATGATTACTACATGGCCACCACAACGGAAAAAAATGCTGCATAAACTTGATTTTATGGCTATGCAGCGTTCAGCAGAAAAAAAAAATTCTCTCTCTCTCTCTCTCTCTCTCTCTCTCTCTCTCTCTCTCTCTCTCTCTCTCTCTCTCTCTCTCTCTCTCTCTCTCTCTCACACACACACACACACACACACACACACACACACACACACACACACACACACACACACACACACACACACACACACACACACACACACACACACACACATAATTGGCACCGTGGATGTACAGCCTGATTTTGTCTTGTAATATGGAAAACAGTCGAAGGTTTATAATATTCATAAGTGTAATAGTATGAATGTAGTTTTGCGGTTTTAATTCCTAAGGAATTTTTTACCATATATTTTCATTTTTATCCTTCTCCCTTTTTCTTTTATTTATTTTTCTTTTATTATTATTATTATTATTATTATTATTATTATTATTATTATTATTATTATTATTATTATTATTATTATTATTATTATTATCATCATCATCATCATCATTATTATGCTTATTATTATTATTAATTTTGAGTATTACTATAAAATAACATTAATAAATACGAATGTATTTTTCTTCTCTCGTAGAGACATGATAATCTTAGTAGGCTATGGCACAAAATATATTGCAGACGGTATATCTACAAATTTTATCAAGACCTGTCTCTTTTCAAATCTGATGTAAGCTTTACGATTTTTTTTTTTTTTTTGAGAATTAATCAGTTATTCTTCTTCGTCAGCTTTATTAACTCGTCTTTATGCGGGGTCGCTGTTTTTTGATGACCCGCTTCCGCGTCGTCTATCTTGCCACCTTGCCTCGGGTCTTTATCCCCTTCCTCATTGTACTTCCTTATCCTCTGATCTCTTCTCGTCGCTTTCACCATTACTCCTCAGGAAGCGCCTATACCATCTAAGAAGTGTCTCTTGCCGAGAGTTTAAGCTGTTTCCTGGCAGATACTGCTGTGGTTGGGCACCACAGTGGGGGGTTGGGGCTTGCCCAGGCTGACGAATGCCCATTGTATTGCCATGGAAGTAAAGGTTTATTATTATTATTATTATTATTATTATTATTATTATTATTATTATTATTATTATTATTATTATTATTATTATTATTATTATTATTATTATTATTATTATTATTATTATTATTATTATTATCTTGCCCCCTCTTCTAAACCTCCACTACCCTATCTTAACCTCTTATCCATACTTTGCTGATCTGATCTCCATTTTTTCACTCCACACTTCCATCACAATTTCATTATTTCAATGACTTACATCCTCCTCTCATTTCTCTTCTTCACAGGTCCTGTCTCTGCTCCATACCTCATTATTGGTCTTACAACTGTTCTTTTCACCTTCCCTTGTAATTTCACTGGTATTTTCCTGTCGCACGAAAGTCCTCATATGTGTTACCAACTCCTCCATCCAGCTTGAATTCTTCCTGTAACTTCCATTTTTTCACTACAATCTTTAGGTATGGTCGATCCCAAGTAGTTAAATGCATCCAACTTCTACAGCTCGACACCATCGGCATGCATCGTGTCACATGGTAGCCACGCTACTGCTTTCCGTGGTAACTTCGCTCCTCTTTCATAGTCCATCTTACCTTCCGTCTTTAACTTTGGCCCCACTGCTTCTTTGTACCCTTTTTGAAATGTTATGTTTTGTTTTATTTTGATATTTTTATGCCATGCAGCGTTCAAAAAACCAGTCTCTTCCTTTGTTTTATCCCATTTTAAATTATGTCTTACTCACTTTACGGAATGAAAAAAAATCTTTTGCACTGTTCAAATACTTAAGCGCTGTTTACAGTAGAACGTTCTTTTTTGACATTTTAAGTTTCACCAGTTATCTTCATTATTGAGGTGGATACAGACAGGTTGGAGCTGAAACATTCAGTCTTGATGCTCAATCTAACAGTTTAGGAGGGATTGAATACGTGTATGTCACTTCCCGAGCTGTAACCACTGTTCTAATAGCGATATTTATTGTTGTATTCTGTTGACCGTTAGTTTTTCTGCATCGGAGCGTTAGTCATGTGGTAGGTTGGCTCATGGCACTAGCCGCCCGTTGCGACACTACTGCTGAAGGTTTTTTTTTTCTTTTTTAACTTAAATAGGTCTGTCCAGGACAGTTCGATGTTAAGTCTTCCTTCAGTTACCGTTCTTTTTCCTTGCCTACAGCTACGCTGAATATTCTTGGATTCATCACACATCATTTATTATCCCTTCACATATGACAAGTCATTACACTCTCCATCTCTGTTTCTCTTTACTTTATGTATTCTTCGTGCCCAGGCCCGATGAGGTTTTTTTTTTCCGTCCTGGTGTCACAATCATAAAAAAAAACTCCAGTGTTTACTTACTGAAATTCTTTATATTCATTACTGTGGTATGTTCATTCATTGTCATAAATGGGTTACCTTCTTTTTCATTTCAGATCAACAACTGTCTAAATATTAATATGACCCAAATAACTTCATTGTGTCTGGGCAGAATTGCCACTGGTCAAATATACTAGACACTATTTCAGTGTTATTAATATTGATCCCATCGTCATATCAGTTACTCCCATGGTTTTGACCTGTTTCATATTGGAGAACTTCATTGTTTTGTTTATTAAATTTATTTTTGTGTGTTTTATGAGCATTCAGTAAACAGGATTTTGTAGTTCATTGTTTGGATTTCTGCTTTGTGTGTTGAGTGGTATTGACACGTTTGTCAAACGTGTTCGACAACCAAATACCCCGTTCACACGTTCGAACATCACTTCAAACACTTGTCTTTCGAACTGCGTTCAACGAACCGTTTGACCGTGTAACCCCCCCCCTTTAAACTTGACGTAGATTATTATGTTTTTTCGCTAATATTAGCCACTCAATTAAAAAAAAAATTGTCTGTAACGACGGCAGCTACAGTAGCAGCAATTATTGTTTCCTTGTAAGTTAATTAATTGTGTCCAGTTTGACACTGATCCCTTGAATAGTGGACGAAGCTTTTAATAGTTTTAGATAAGAAAAAAAAGTGTCTTGACCACAAAATTAGATAGGCCTTAGCATACTAGTCACAAATTCAGATATAATTTTCATCTGTTCATCCTAACAGCTGAAGTGTCCTTTTCAGTCCGGGATAGTTGACTCATAATACACTGTACATTTGGATGGAACACAACTGTTTTTATGGGAGGGGGATTCTATGGAAGTGGGAGTCTGGAGATAAAGGAGGGATTTAGGAATGCAATACTAGTAGAGGAAAAAGTTGAGCCTCTTAATATTTTTTTTTAAATCGCCGACACATACATCCCTTCCATTCATTATTTTACAGTCAAGTCGCAATTCCAGAAAATAGAACATAAAAACTTATAAATCGCTAAGGCTTTCTTCAGTTACTGTTCTTTTTCTATGCCTACAGCTACACTGAATATTCTTGGATATTCATCACACATCTTTTATTATCCCTTCACAGCTGACAAGTCATTACACTCTCCATCTCTGTTCCTCTTTACTTTATGTATTCTTCGTGCCCAGGCCCGATGAGGGCTGCTTTATTTTTTTTTTTTTTTTTTGGCCCGGTCCTGGCGTCACAATCATAAAAAGAAAAAATATCGAGACGGAGTGGAAGTTGTTCTGAAGATATATAATATTCATCGACTTTTTATTGTTTTTTCTCTATAACAGTTTATCGAGGAAAGTTCTGATATAATTTATGTGGTCTTTCAGTTTATATCTTCTATTTTAAGTATGATATCCAAGTAAATATACAATACTTTGAACTTAAAAAAAAAAAATTTAAATGTCCAAAAAGGTATTTCTTATTCACTTCTTTGTACTTGCTAGATTACTAGAACTTGCAGTCATATTCATCCTCATTCACTTTAAGAATGTATTTATTTGAGAAAATATGTGTATCTCTCTCTCTCTCTCTCTCTCTCTCTCTCTCTCTCTCTCTCTCATCTCTCTCTCTCTCTCTCTCTCCTCTCTCTCTCTCTCTCTCTCTCTCTCTCTCTCTCTCTCTCTCTCTCTCTCTCTCTCTCTCTCTCTCTCTCTCTAAAAAAAAAAAAAAAATAATAATAATAATAATAATAATAATAATAATAATAATAATAATAATAATAATATTTAATAATAATAATAATAATAATAATAATAATAATAAATAAATGAATAAAAAAAAATAAATAAATAAATAAATATATATATATATATATATATATATATATATATATATATATATATATATATATATATATATATATATATATATATATAGGATATTGGAGATTTTCTTTTTCAGACAAGTCATACATTTATTGTCTGTTTTATCTAATACACCCGTAATCTTCTTCCTTATGCTCGCTAAAGAAGGATATTAAGAAGTTTCTGTACTCTAAAACTCTAGCTTATGTTGTGTATTAAATATTTTATCTCATAGAATGTATGTCCTCCGACACGCCGCTGCTGCAGTCATAAAATGTTGAGGGCTTTAAAATTTTATTTTCATCCCTTTGGAAAGTCGTTTTTTCCTCATTGCAGTTATTAGAAAGCTGTGTCTCTACGTGACCTTTTAATAATTCAGCTGACCTCAGCGGTGCCACTCAAACCTTAATAATAATAGGTATAATAGTATGACAATGGTAGTCTCCGTGGCAAAATGGTAGCGTCTGCGACTCTGAGGCGGCAGGTCGAGGGTTCGCGCCCCGTCACGGACTGAGGTTAGTAATGGCATACACTCAGGGTAAACGATTACATCTGCCAAAACAAGTCCTTCGCAAGAAGGCCAACCGTCCTGGCCCTTAGTTGAAAAGGAAGTTCTTTACGTAAAACCGAAACCAAACCAAACCAATAGTTATGACAATGCCAGGGTTCCAAGTATTGATGTTTCTTCATACAGAAACAAGAGTAAATACAACATATTGTTTTTATTTACTTGACATGGAGGCGTGCCATTATAGAATTCCTAATGCGTGGTATTATATTCTATTAAGTTGGCAAAATGGAAAAACACGGCACTGTAAGAGTATTATTTTCTCTTATGTTCCATTCTATCTTGCTAATCTTATGCGTTGGAGGATTAGTATTATAGAGCTGTAAGCTTACTTTTTCTTTTACTACTTCATCCACGTGCATTTTATTTTTTTAATATATATATATATATATATATATATATATATATATATATATATATATATATATATATATTATATATATATATATATATAATATATATATGCGTGCGTGCGTGCGTGCGTGCGTGCGTGCGTGCGTGCGTGCGTGCGTGCGTGCGTGCGTGCGTGCGTGCGTGCGTGCGTGTGTGTGTGTGTGTGTGGTGTGTGTGTGTGTGTGTGTGTGTGTGTGTGTGTGTGTGTGTGTGTGTGTGTGTGTGTGTGTTAGTCTTTTTCCAGGACGGTTCTTTTCATCAGTGTTTATATAACTGCCTGACGATGAAGGCTTGTAGCCTTCGAAAGCTTGTATACCTGGTCTTCGAAGAACTTATGCTGAAGACACTTCTGGAGAAGAAAATTTACGTTGATGAGAGATGTTTCTCTTTTTACCCTCTTCAACTCAGATATCTAAAGCATAGTTTGCCATCAAGACTTGTGTAAATATTGCAGTCATCTCTGATGTCCTTTCCTTACAACATATCTACAGAGATTCCCTTTCTTCACATTATGTGTGTGTGTGTGTGTGTGATTACCTAATTGTGATTACCTAATTGTGTTTACGGGAAAGAGCCCAAAGCTCGTATCTTCCCGTCTCCTGATCAGTTCCATTTTAGACTTAGTGATACTTATCATACCTGTCCTTAAAACTATGGATTGAGATAGCATTAACTACCTCCTCGCTTAGCCAATTCCAATTATCAACTACTCTTACACTGAAAAAGTATTTCCTTACATCCTGCGAAGAAGTTTTCTTACGAAGCTTCAAACTGTGACCTCTAGTTCTAGAGCCAGCCATATCAAAATATCGATCCCTATCCACTCTATCATAACCATGAAGGAATTTAAAGACTGTCACCATATCCCCCCTCACTCTTCTAGCTTCGAGTGATGGTAAGTCTAATTCCCTCAGCCTCTCATCATAACTGAGATTGCGTATTTCTGGCACCAGTTTCGTGGCATGTCTTTGAACTTTTTCAAGCTTAGCTATGTGCTTTTTCAAGTGCGGATTCCAAAAGGGGGCTGCACATTCGAGTTTTGGCCTCACATAGGTTACATAAATATTTCTGAACATTTCCTTGTCCATGTGCCTGAAGGCTACCCTTACATTTGATAAGAATGCATATGCTGCCCTTACTATGCCATTTATATGTACTTCTGGAGACAAATCTGCCAGTATGTTTACTCCTAGATCTCTCTCATTTTCTGTATTTTGAAGTTGTACTCCAGCCACCGAGTAGTCAAGCTTGGGCCTTCTTGCACTTGTACCCATTCTCATTACCTTACATTTTGAAGTCTTGAATTTCATTAGCCACTTTTCTGACCACTCATGCAGATTATTTAGATCCTCCTGAAATTCTCTACCATTGTTCTCGTTTTTTACTTTCTTCACAATCTTTGCATCATCTGCAAACATATTCATGAATGAATTTACAGACTCTGGTAGGTCATTTACATATACAAGGAACAAAAGTGGCCCTAGAACTGAACCCTGTGGAACTCCACTACTAACTCTTCTCCATTCAGACACCGAGTGTCTTACTCTAACCCTCTGTTCCCTTCCTTCTAAGTAAGTTTTTATCCATTCCAAAACATTTCCACCTATTCTAGCCATTGATTGCAGCTTCCTAATAAGTCTCCCATGTGGAACAGTGTCAAACGCTTTCTGGAAGTCTAGGAATATGCAAGCTGCCCAGCCCTCTCTTTCCTGTAAGATTTGGCTTACCTCATCATAAAATTCTAATAAGTTTGTTACTGTTGATCTACCTTTCTCTGAAGCCATGTTGCCTCACTGACAAAAAGTTGAAGGATTCCAAGTGAAGAGAGATATGTTTTCTTAGTAGTTTCTCCATAACTTTGCAAACTATGCTGGTCAAGGAAACTGATCTATAGTTCAGAGCCGTATCCCTCCTTCCCTTTTTGAAGATAGGTATCACATTTGCTTGTTTCCAGCATCTTGGAATCTCCCCCGACTCCAGTGACTCCTTAAATATGATACTTAGTGCCACTGATATTGGTGTGTTGTGTGTGTGTGTGTGTGTGTGTGTGTGTGTGTGTGTGTGTGTGTGTGTGTGTGTGTGTGTGCGTGCGTGCGTGCGTGGCTGGTGCGTGCGTGCGTGCGTGCGTGCGTGCGTGTGTGTGTGTTGTGTGTGGTGTGTGTGTGTGTGTGTGTGTGTGTGTGTGTGTGTGTGTGTACGCGCGCGCGCGAGCTTAAAAAGAATTGTGTTTATAAACCATTGCCTTTTGGACTCTCAAGTTTATTGTAATGATTTTGAAAATTATAAAAAAGAATAGATATTTTTCTCTTCCTTTTACTCGTTAGGATTTTTTTTTTCTTTTGCGTTTGCTTATTACGAAATGTATCTGTGGTTTCCCTTATCTCGAGTATTTTTTCCCTGTTGTCTCCTTATCTCGGGTATTTTTCCCCCGTTGTTGTTTTGGGAAGAAGAGGAAAACTAGGTCACAGATGAGCCAATAACTTGCAACAGAAGACAATGACGAGGTCATTTTGGCATTGTTTATGTAACTAGTCAGCGATTTCAGAAGTCGTATATGACACACACGCAAGCGTACAGGCAATAAAAATAAGTCTCTCTCTCTCTCACTTTTCCTTCCACAATCTTTATTTTCTTAAAGTTATTTGTTTACGCGTGTCATTGTGTGTAGTGATAGAATAACAAATACTTCATTCATCATTTGCGCGGGAAAAAAGGGCGGGACCAAAATTATTGAAGGTTAGTTTCAATATTAGTGGGATAAAACACCTTTTTTTTTTTCCAGTTTTTATCGTGATATTTTTTCGAATTTTAGGCTATGTATATGACCAATAAGTAAGGTAGATGTTGTCCTAATTTTATATAAAGCTAGCCTTGTTATGTCAGTTCAGTTCCGTTTTTACGTCACGGACTCCTTTTTCTACCAGGGCTAGGACGGTTGCCTTCTTGCAAAGGACTTGTTTTAGCAGATGTAATCGTTACCCTGAGTGCATGCCCTTGCTAACCTCAGACCGTGACGGGGCGCGAACCCTCGTCCTGACGCCTCAGAATCGTGACGCTACCGCTTTGAGCCACGGTGACTGTCAGTGATTAATCAATATTAGCTGGTAATGTTTTAAGGCAATTTCCAATGCATTGTGAGATGGAAGATGGAAATTTTATTGAATGAATTTCAAGTGGCCATTACATCATTTACGATTTACTATTGAGGGTATGTATGTGGATTTCATACAGCTATGTGGCTCTTTCATTATAGTATACCTCTATGTGGCTCTTTCATCATACTATGCCCCTATGTGGCTCTTTCATCATTGTATGCCTCCATGTGGCCTTTTTCATCATAGTATACCCCTATGTGGCTCTTTCATCATAGTATGCCTCTATGTGGCTCTTTCAATATAGTATGCCCCTGTGTGGCTCTTTCTTCATAGTATTCCTCTATGTGGCTCTTTCATTATAGTATGCCTCTATGTGGCTCTTTCATCATAGTATGCCTCTATGTGGCTTTTTATCATAGTATGCCTCTATGTGGCTCTTTCATTATAGTTATGCCTTTATGTGGCTCTTTCATGATAGTATTACCCTATGTGGCTCTTATATCATAGTATGCCTCTATGTGGCTCTTTCATCATAGTATGCCCCTATGTAGCTCTTTCATCATAGTATGCCCCTGTGTCTCTTTCTACATAGTATGCCCCTATGTGGCTCTTTCATCATAGTATTCCTCTATGTGGCTCTTTCATTATAGTATGCCTCTATGTGGCTCTTTCATTATAGTATGCCTCTATGTGGCTCTTTCATTATAGTATGGCTCTATGTGGCTCTTTCATCACAATATGCCTTCAGAGTATATCGACCTAACTACTCTTGTGCAACGTTCAGTTTTTTAGCCTAAGTTGTAGATAGATATCAGTCTAGTGTTTATTTTTATTATATCCGGGATTATTCGAAAGGTTTCTTTTATTATCACAGATCCCAGATATTCCAGTTCTCATAAAACCCTAAAGGAACAACGAAAATTGGTTTTATTAATATAATATCTGTAAACATTTTTCTCATCAGGGACACTAGGATGGTAACATGAAAAATAAAATATGTACCAATGAAAAATAAAAGTTTCTTCCAATTCTCTGATCGTAAACATTCGCATAAGGTAATATTTACTTACGCCGTATGTTATTTTTTTCATTACTTAACCTTTACTACTCTGACACATATATCAAACTCTCACCATGTAATAATAATGATAATAATAATAATAATAATAATAATATAATAATAATAATAATAATAATAATAATAATAATAATAATAATAATAATAATAATAATAATAATAATAATAATAATAATAATAATAATAATAATAAGTAATAATAATAATAATAATAATTATAATAATAATAATAAAAAGCAATATATAATATATATATATATATATATATATATATATAGATATATATATATATATATATAGTATATTATATATAGAGAGAGAGAGAGAGAGGAGAGAGAGAGAGAGAGGAGAGAGAAGAGGAGAGAGAGAGAGAGAGGAGAGAGAGAGAGAGAGAGAGAGAGAGAGAGAGAGAGATAATAACGTTATATAAGATGGTAGTTAAAAACTATATTTCGCCATTTTATCTTACAGTTCGAACAGGAAATGCCTGAGTATTTGACTTCCTCACTGGAATATATTTATTTAACTATTTATGTAAAACTGACTAAATCTTTTCTCTGCTCTTGTTTATATGAGTAATTGATGTACTGATTCGATTTGCTAAATTAACCATCAAAGGGAAAGGTTCTTAATCAAAGTTGTCAAAGTGAGAGACGTTGAAAGGGAATTCGTTAGCAGGGATTGAGAGGGGATGTTTGTGTAATACCTTCCAGGGATGCTTGTGTGATGCATTGCAGGAGTTTACATAGGAAAATGAACTCGGGTGCCTTGGGAACACCAAGTTTGGATTGAGTCTAATAGGATATACCTGACTGTGTTCCTTACCCGCAGTTCGTGAAGAATTTTTTATTTTATTTGCATACGAAAAGGTAATGGTTAATTTGCCTAGAAATCGTATTAATAGAGGATGTTGACTGTTATGCAAATTATACTGTCATCTTTACGTAGTTATTCAGTTTTTGCTTACACATGGTGTGTATGTGGTTGACAACTATTACTTAAAATACGCATATTATTATTATTATTATTATTATTATTATTATTTTATTATTATTATTATTATTATTATTATTATTATTATTATTATTATTATTACTTGTTGTTGTTGTTGTTGTTGTTGTTGTTGTTGTTGTTGTTGTTGTTGTTGCTGTTGCTGTTGCTGTTGCTGTTGCTGTTGCTGTTGCTGTTTTTGTTTTTGTTTTTGTTGTTGTTGTTTACTGTTGAATAATAATAATTATTTGTGTAGTTCACGTGCTAAAACTTCTTTGTGAGAAATTACATGTGATGACTTATTGTGTAAGGAAATCGATATATTCAGTAATTCGTTCCCGCAGTTTAAATCCAATTCCTATTAATTTATTATTTGGTTTTAAGTGTCTGCAAAATTTGCAACGTGCACGATTATAATATCAAGTTCTTTTGTAGGACTTTGCACTGTGTTGCATTTTATTGGGTTACATGTACATTGTTCTTGCACACAGTCCATTTTTTTTTATCAGAAGTTCTTGGACAAGCCATTTCACTCTCTATCCAACACTTCTCCTGGTGTCATGTTTCTTGTGCTGCTGCTAGCAACTCGATGGACGTGTCGATGACTAATTTTCCGTACATATTCTTGTAATTTTGTGGAGTCTGCATTCTCTCTCTCTCTCTCTCTCTCTCTCTCTCTCTCTCTCTCTCTCTCTCTCTCTCTCTCTCTCTCTCTCTCTCTCTCTCTCTCTCTCTCTGAGTGTAGTGTGTGTGTGTGTGTGTGTGAGTGTGTGTGTGTGTGTGTGTGTGTGTGTGTGTGTGTGTGTGTGCCAGTGTTTGTATTTTCCTTTTTAATGACGAAAATAATTTTCCGTTTCTCATGTTCTGCTTCCGTTCACAAGAATATTCATATCTCATTTTAGATATTGAATGGATGTATTCGAACTTGTGACTGTACTTTTTTTCATTGATATGTTTGTATGTTCATTTGTATGTTTCGAAATAGACCACAAATGAGCGCGCATAATTTCCGTTATTGATTTATCGATGTTTCTCGTATTGGAAGCTCTAAAAATCTCAAAGATTTGGCATATTTTCATGTTCATTATGAGATACATTTATAAGTATTAATATATTCTTTCATTGTATTTTGATATATATTTTGATATACACTCCGTTGTTCTTGTTTTGTGCTAAACAAAAGATTGTATTTTTAGCTTCATTCTTATTATTATTTACCAGTAATATTTACCATATTCTAACGTCCACATCAAGTATTTCAGAAATGAACATTCTCATATTTCTGTTGTTTGTCTTAGAGTAATATAATTTGTTATATAATGACACTGATTCACCTCTGGTGACACTCTTTTATTAGAATATCATTATTAATATATTAGTAGTCACCGTGGCTCAAGCGGTAGCGTCCGCGACTCTGAAGCGTCAGGTCGAGGGTTCGCGCCCCGTCACGGTCTGAGGTTAGCAAAGGCATGCACTCAGGGTAACGATTACATCTGCCAAAAGAAGTCCTTCGCAAGAAGGCAACCGTCCTAGCCCTTGGTCGAAAAGGGAGTCCTTGACGTAAAACTGAAATATATATATATATATTTATATATATATATATATATATATATATATATATAGATATATAGATATATAGATATATAGATATATAGATATATATATATATATATATATATATATATATATATATATATATATATATATATATATATATATATATATATATATATATATATATATGCGTGTATCAGCATACCTATTCAAAACGTCCAGCGTGCGCATGTCAATTTTTTTTATTTGCCTGTTATTTTAAATGTTTTATATTGATTGTTTTTTTTTTTATTTTCAGGTCAGTTGTACATCATTTATTACTCCACATCATAGATACATCATTACCATTAAGGTAAGTTCATATTGGAAGTAACTGATTATATATATATATATATATATATATATATATATATATATATATATATATATATATATATATATATAGAGAGAGAGAGAGAGAGAGAGAGAGAGAGAGAGAGAGAGAGAGAGAGAGAGAGAGAGAGAGAGAGAGAGAGAATGCACTGTTTATTTGTGGCCACAAAATATAAAAACTGAATAATGCTATTGAAATGCATTTGTACGTGAAGTTTCATATTGCATAATTTTAACGATATCTCGGTTATCTTGAGTATTTAGTAAAAATTCCCAAATTTTTGTCTACCGTCTATGATATTTACAACATTGTGTTGGTATTTTTGGAACCTATGAATGTATCCAATAGGAATGAATATAAAAATTCTGTCTGATTGACGAAACTTTTAAGTCTCTCTCTCTCTCTCTCTCTCTCTCTCTCTCTCTCTCTCTCTCTCTCTCTCTCTCTCTCTCTCTTTCAGCATCTTGTTTATGCTTTATTTGTGTCTAGTTTATCTGTAGTGCCTTTTGTTTCTTCATTTATTTATCTTCAGGACTTAAGATGACTAAATTGCCGACTTTTCAAGTTGGGATCAGTTTTTAATTAAGCCTTCAGCCCATTCCAGTTCAATACATTATGTCACGGAAATATGCTCATTTAGAGAATAATAATAATAATAATAATAATAATAATAATAATAATAATAATAATAATAATAATAATAATAAATAATCATAATGATTAATAATAATAATAATAATAATAATAATAATAATAATAATAATAATAATAATAATAATAATAATAATAATAATAATAATAATAATAATAATAATAATAATAAGAAGAAGAAGAAGAAGAAGAAAAGAATATTTCCAGTCTCCCTTCCTTGTCGTTAATCAAACCTGGGAACTCTTAGTCCACTAGACCAGCAGAGGTTGAAAAGAAGGGGAAACGGGATCATCCTCTGATGAGACCCAGACGGAGGGACGCCACTGAAACCGTTAATCTCCGTTTTACCCATAAAGATTAATCGTCGCAGTGGCGTCCCATCGTCTGGATATCATCAGAGGATTATCCAGTTTCCCCTCTTTTCAACCTCTGTTGGTCTAGTGGACTAAGTTGTGATGCTTTTGTCTAGAGTTCCCACTTTAGATTCCCGACAAGGGAGGAAGATTATATGGGTATATTTAAAAATGCGTAATTGCACTGCATTTGTTTCATCTAGATAGCTTTAGATGTTGAGGAAAATACTTGAATGTTTTACTGGCCAATGGTGGGTTGGGGAGGGAGGTAAAATGGAGATTAATGGTCGCAGTGGTGTCCCTCTGTCTTGGTATCATCAAAGGATGATCCAGTCCACCCTCTTTTCAATCTCTGTTGATCAAGTGGACTAAGTTGTGACGTTCTAGTCTAGAGTTCCAAGGTTCGATATTATATTATAGCAAAAGTCTAAATAATATATAATGTTATATATTTGTTGTAAAAGTAATAGGTTTCGATCAGTTAACTTCTGCAGTTCCATTAACCTCATCTATGTTCATAATAATAATAATAATAATAATAATAATAATAATAATAATAATAATAATAATAATAATAATAATAATAATAATAACAATTTCTTCCTACGTGTGTTAATGTGGATATTGCTCAAGCATTGTCGCATTGATGGACAGAGGAGGAGGAATTGGCTGTCACAGTATTATTCATTTTCGGATGCTTGAGAATTTTTTTGACCACTCGGGCGCCTTTTGCACTATCTGAGATTTGGAGTCGTTTTGATAGTTAAAAGCGAAATTTAGTTTTATTGATTGATGAATTAATATAATTATTGTAATTATAAGTTATAGTAGAAGTAGTTGCAATAGATAATAATAGAAGTATTGCATCGTTCTATGTCTATAGATAAGGGAATCTACACAGATGTGTATGTATATTGGAACAAAATTATTTGGAATGAATGATGTTCAAGCTTTCGAGGTATACTTATCTCCTTAGCCAAAGCAGTACCTCGGTTATATAAGCTTGTATTAAATAAAGTCTTCTTACTCTATTTGCCATTTTATTTTCTAATCCTTCTTCACATTAGGATGTGTTATCTTATTTCTAATATTAATAATTATTAATATGATTATATAAATGATATCTTTGATGATGATGATGATGATAATAATAATAATAATAATAATAATAATAATAATAATAATAATAATAATAATAATAATAATAATAATAATAATAATAATAATAATAATAATAATAATAATAATAATAATAATAATAATAATAATAATAATAATAATAATAATAATTAAGCACACCCCTGTTCATTACCATGTTTCTTTTCTCTTATAATTTTAATATCAAGACATCAGATATAATCTCTCTTGTCCTATTGCAGGTAGTAGTATACATCTCTCTGTTGCGTTCCATAGACCTAGTATTCTATATCTTTTTAAGCAACTTTCGGACTGCATTTTAGCACACAAACAAATAAAAGTTTCATTTCTAATTTGATTCTGAATTTTATTTACAATTTCAGTACCCAATAAATGAAAGTAATCTTTTATGGAAGATTCCTTAACTAGATATTTCAGTGTGATTTTTATATGCTTTTGAGGGTTCCTTAGAAGATTTTACAACGAAGAAGAATATATTATTAAATTACTGACGGATGTCATTTATGGGTAGTAGTGTTACCGAATTGGCATCCCTTGGATGTTAAAAAAAAAAAAAAAGTATAATCAGGTCATGTGGGTGACTTAAGGAGGGTGGAAGGAGGAGAGACGTGGCAACCCTTTAATCCCAAGGAGCTGAGAGGAGTGGTTGAGGTATGTGTGGCTCGTGGTGAATACGCGTTTCTTGCCTCGGCCACCTCCCTTACAAGGGGAAAAGAGGCATGTGTCTGTATATTTATGCATTATTTATTGTCAGAGTTTGGCTATCCTAAGACTTCGTTTTGATGTTGCATTTTTTGCATTATTAGAAGTATTTTTAATTAATATCCATTGTATCTTTTTTTAATTGTGACACCAGGACGGGCCAAAAATAAATTAATACATCTACCCTCATCTCACCTGGGCACGAAGAAAACATAAGGAGAAAAAGAGATGGGGAGTATTTTGACTTGTCAGATGTGAAGGGATAATAAGACATGTGTAACGAATATCCAAGAATATTCGGTGTTGATGTAGGCATAGAAAGAGAACCGTAACTGAAGGAAGACTTAACGTCGAACTGTCCTGGACAGTCTTATTTAAATCCACAAGACCCTTCAGCTGTAGTATCGCAACGGGCGATTGGTACCATGGGCCAGCCTTTTACATATTTGAGTGGAGGAGAAAAATGCATCTTCCAAATTCTCGCTCTTTGAAATTAAATAGTTTTGAATATGAAATGCGAAGCCCAGAGAGGGGAAAAATACCGGAGTGGGTTTAAAGGGAAAAATGAGGAATGCAGAGAGGCTTGAATGAAAGGGAAGAAGAGGGATATTAGAGAGCCCTCTCTTGAAGAATGTAAACAGGAAAACAGATAAAAGACGAATAAGAACGCTGAAAACTCCAGACACTAAATGAAAAAATTAGTAATGAGAGAGAGAGAGAGAGAGAGAGAGAGAGAGAGAGAGAGAGAGAGAGAGAGAGAGAGAGAGAGAGAGAGAGAGAGAGAGAGAGAGAGAGAGAGAGAGAGAGAGAGAGAGAGAATATTTAGACAAAATTTATAATACAAATAGTGCTTAGAAACAGCGAATTAAAATATTATGTGCTCATCATGCCAGATTAAAAAAAAAAAAAAAAAAAACTAATTTGTAGGATATTTTCATGAATTCCTTTCAGATACATTCTTCAGATATTAACTGTAAAGAAGAAAATGGAATACTTTTTCCACATCAAGTGGAATACTTTGTCAAATAAATGTTTGCGTGAATGAAAAGGCAGCCGCCGTGAATGTTATCATAACTTGCGGTGCTTTTCTTGGTTATGACCTCTGCATCCGGCACTGGTGACTGTGTTGGCAACAGCTAAGAAAATTGCAAACCTTATATGTGTGTGTGTGTGTGTGTGTGTGTGTGTGTGTATATATATATATATATATATATATATATATATATATATATATATATATATATATATATATATATATATATATATATGCACACACATAAGCCAGCTTAACTCGAGGACAGTTTCAAGTCTGGATAACATAATATATATATATATATATATATATATATATATATATATATATATATATATATATATATATATATATATATATATATATATATATATATATATATATATATATATATATATATATATATATATATATATATATATATATATATATATATATATAAATATATATATATATATATATGTATATATATATATATATATATATATATATATATATATATATATATATATATATATATATATATACATATATATAAATATATATATATATATATATATATATATATATATATATATATATATATATATATATATATGTAGTCGCCGTGGCTCAGTCGGTAGCGTCTCCGACTCTGAGGCGTCAGGTCGAGGGTTCGCGCCCCGCCACGGTCTGAGGTTAGCAAAGGCATGCACTCAGCGTAAGGATTACATCTGCCAAAACAAGTCCTTCGCAAGAAGGCAACCGTCCTAGCCCTTGGTTGATAAGGGAGTCCGTGACGTAAATATATATATATATATATATATATATATATATATATATATATATATATATATATATATATATATATATATATATAGTATGTATATTAATAACACTGAACTGTTAGCATACAGTCTAGAATGGTAGGAAACGCCCCTTAAATATAACAAAGAAAAAAAAAAAAATATATATATATATATATATATATATATATATATATATATATATATATATATATATATATATATATATATATATATATATATATATAAAGTACTATTAATTTCGTGGCCAGTTAAAGTCACGAAATTAATAAGTACTTTTATATATATTTTTTCGTTGTTTTATTTAATGGGCTTTTCCTACCATATATATATATATATATATATATATATATATATATATATATATATATATATATATATATATTGGATTCGGTTTTACGTCACGAACTCCCTTTTCTACCAAGGGCTAGGACGGTTACCTTCTTACGAAGGGCTTATTTTGGCAGATGTAATCGCTATCCTGAGTGTATGCCCTTACTAACCTCAGTCCGTGACGGGGTCGCGAACCTTCGACCTGCCGCCTCAGAGTCGCAGACGATACCATTTTGCCACGGAGACTATATATATATATATATATATATATATATATATATATATATATATATATATATATATATATATATATATATATAATGTGTGCGTGTGCGTGCGTGCGTCCGTGCGTGCGTGTGTGTGTGTAGAGAGAGAGAGTGTTGATTGCAGGCAAGCTATCGAGTCGTGATGCTTTTTGCTACGATTGAACTCTAGTCTCCAAGAGTCAAGTAAGAAGCAGCGACCCCATTTAGGTAGATGATGAGATGCAGCCAAAGAAGAAGAATTAGCTGATTAAAAGCACAGAATTCTCGAAGTACTTTGTAAGATATATTTTCCCTATCTATTTACTTCTCTGTCAGGCTAATTATATTTTCATTTGATATCTGTAGAATGAGATCCACTGTATGGAATTCTGTGCCCGAAACATCATCTCCATTAACATACTTACCCAATCAACTGTGTTATCAGGGGCTTCAACTTGGAATGGGACTATTTGGGTCAGCCGTTTTGTCGCTGCCGTTTTGGCGCCATGCATGTTGCATTTACTAAATAAGAAATAGGTTAACTAACACTAGCCTAGCCTAACCTAGGTTAGGTTAGGATAGTTTAGTGTTAACCTTTTTTTTTTCATTTAATAAAGGCGCCAAAAGGGTAGCGCCAAAACATCGTCGCCAAATAGTTCCCGACCCGCTTCACCTAGAGAGAGGCCGTTACCCCCATTCTCTCTTATCTCTATGCGGTTCTGGCTAAGAGATCCTATATGCACCACCTTGTGAAATCGATTTCCATGAATCTCCTATGTTTTAAGCTAGGCGCTGATCCACTGAGGGCTTCTTATCTATCTCTGCAATATATATATATATATATATATATATATATATATATATATATATATATATATATATATATATATATATATATATATATATATATATATATGAGAATCATTTTT
>JAXCGZ010021227.1:0-22500 GCA_037179515.1 Halocaridina rubra | reverse complement strand
ACATCAAGGTTGTCATCATTAAGTAAAAATGAGCAGATCTGTATTAAGTTCTGACCTCGTGGTAAAACATCTCTCACTGCGGGGCACTGAAGACAATAGTGGTCAAGAGTGTTAGCATTAGAGAGAGAGAGAGGAGAGAGAGAGAGAGAGAGAGAGAGAGAGAGAGAGAGAGAGAGAGAGAGAGAGAGAGAGAGAGACACCCGAAGCGAATTGTTTTTCCGCGAAATATTTATATATGACAAGTCCTGCGACGCATTTTTATGTCATGGAGTAATTTCACGGACATATGGCGGAATACTGAATTGGATTTTGGATGCAACCTATGTCTGCATACGTATTGCCGTGCCATATATATATATATATATATATATATATATATATATATATATATATATATATATATATATATATATATATATATATATATATATATATATATATATATATATATATATATATATATAATTTACCCTTGGTCAGGATTAGAATCATCTGCACCGCTAAAGGTATAAGATAAGTAAGAAACCTTTTGTGTAACTGCTAGAGCTAGGGAATAAAAACACTGCTAAATGTATATGTTCATTTTACTCTCTCTTCCCAACTTTGTTCGTGGCCTTAGCACATTGATAATGTGTCCTAGGTGCTAATCTCGGTCAGGGGCAGAGCTCTATTTCATCTCTTCATATATAATAATGTGTTTATTTGATTTTTTTTTATACTTCTATTGCAGAGATTTGAATTGAATGCGAAAGCATTCCCTGAATGAAGTTCGAAACAGAGATTAAAATGAGCATAGACATTTAGTAGTGTTCGTTCTTTTCCTAGTCAAAGCAGTTAGCTGAGAGCTTCCTCTCTTCTTTCACACTTTCGATGGTAAAGTTAGTAACGCTTTTCACGCGTGTATTGTGTCCTAGTGGAAAATGATATTTCGTCTTTTCACATAAAATGTAATTATTTGATATAATATATATATATAATATATATATATATATATATATATATATATATATATATATATATATAATATATATATATATATATATATATATATATATATATATATATATATATATATATATATATATATATATATATATATATATATATATATATATATATATATATATATATATATTTGGATTTTTTTTTTAAATGTTATGAGGCTTCATGGTGTTTGACTATTTGTAGCATATTGTACTATTGAATTTTTATAAGGTCTGTCAGTGCCTAAAGACTGCGTGCACATGAGAATGACTGAGTGAATATTTTGATATATTTAAAGATATCATTTTTTTTTTTTTTTAAGAAATTTATGAGGTCTTGAGGATTCATTGAAAATGTAAGCTCCTACTACAGAAAATGAGGACGTTCGTCCTACTCTTTTAGGGATAACTAAAATAAAGGGTGCCCATGAAAAGAAAAAAAAACTTGGTTTTCATGTGTTTCACGTGTTTCTCGTAATTTCAACCTTCTCTCTCTCTCTCTCTCTCTCTCTCTCTCTCTCTCTCTCTCTCTCTCTCTCTCTCTCTCTCTCTGTGTGTGTGTATATATATATATATATATATATATATATATATATATATATATATATATATATATATATATATATATATATATATATATATATATATATATATATATATATATATATATATATATATATATATATATATATATATATATATATATATATATATATATATATATATATATATAATATATATATATATATATATATATATATATATATATATATATATATATATATATATATATATATAACCTAAGCACATTACATAATTGAAAACATGAATCATTTTTACCCCGACCGGGACTCGAACCTAGGACTTATAATTACTAATCAAGGCGCTACCAACTACACACCACAAAAGGTTATAAGGTATCCAACCTTATAGCTTATATCTGCTATACTTAGGAATGAACGAACTCTATCTGAATGCCACTATGTTCATATTACAGATTCCCCAACCTCACTCGTGGCTTCATTTTCGCATTTAATTCAATTTCCAATCTCATTCGGGTCATACAGTAACCAAATAAGCACATTACATATGTGAAAACATGAATCATTTTTACCCCGACCGGGACTCGAACCTAGGACTTATAACTACTAAGTCAAGGCACTACCAACTACACACCACAGAAGGTTAAAAGGAATCCAACCTTATAGCTTATATCTGCTATACTTAGGAATGAGCGCAGTCTATCTGAATGCCACTATGTGCATATTACAGATTCCCCAACCTCACTCGTGGCTTCATTTTCGCACTTAATTAAATTCCCAATCTCATTCGGGTCATACAATAACCAAATAAGCACATTACATAATTGAAAACATGAATCATTTTTACCCCGACCGGGACTCGAACCTAGGACTTATAATTACTAATCAAGGCGCTACCAACTACACACCACAGAAGGTTAAAAGGTATCCAACCTTATAGCTTATATCTGCTATACTTAGGAATGAACGAATTCTATCTGAATGCCACTATGTTCATATTACAGATTCCCCAACCTCACTCGTGGCTTCATTTTCGCATTTAATTCAATTTCCAATCTCATTCGGGTCATACAGTAACCAAATAAGCACATTACATATGTGAAAACATGAATCAATTTTACCCCGACTAGGACTCGAACCTAGGACTTATAACTACTAAGTCAAGGCACTACCAACTACACACCACAGAAGGTTAAAAGGAATCCAACCTTATAGCTTATATCTGCTATACTTAGGAATGAACGCAGTCTATCTGAATGCCACTATGTGCATATTACAGATTCCCCAACCTCACTCGTGGCTTCATTTTTGCACTTAATTAAATTCCCAGTCTCATTCGGGTCATACAATAACCAAATAAGCACATTACATATGTGAAAACATGAATCATTTTTACCCCGACCGGGACTCGAACCTAGGACTTATAATTACTAAGTCAAGGCGCTACCAACTACACACCACAGAAGGTTAAAAGGAATCCTACCTTATAGCTTATATCTGCTCTACTTAGGAATGAATGCTTTCTATCTGAATGCCACTATGTTCATATTACAGATTCCCCAACCTCACTCGTGGCTTCATTTCCGCATTTAATTCAAATCCCAATCTCATTCGGGTCATACAATAACCAAATAAGCACATTACATGTGTGAAAACATGAATCATTTTACCCCGACCGGGACTCCATATGTAATGTGCTTATTTGGTTATTGCATGACCCAAATGAGATTGGGAATTGAATTAAATGCGAAAATGAAGCCACGAGTGAGGTTGGGGAATCTGTAATATGAACATAGTGGCATTCAGATAGAATGCGTTCATTCCTAAGTATAGCAGATATAAGCTATAAGGTTGGATACCTTTTAACCTTCTGTGGTGTGTAGTTGGTAGTGCCTTGACTTAGTAATTATAAGTCCTAGGTTCGAGTCCCGGTCAGGGTAAAAATCATCCATATATATATATATATATATATATATATATATATATATATATATATATATATATATATATATATATATATATATATATATATATATATATATATATATATATATATATATATATATATATATATATATATATATATATATATATATAATGTGTGAGTAATTACCTAATTGTAATTACCTAATTGTGCTTACGGCAAAAAGTCCCAAGCTCGTAACTTTCCGTCTCCGGATCAGTTCCATTTTTTGCTTAGTGATACTTATCATACTTGTCCTTAAAACTATGGATTGAGTTAGCATTAACTACCTCCTCGCTTAGCGAATTCTAATTATCAACTACTTTTACACTCAAAAAGTACTTCCTTACATCCTGCAAAGAAGTTTTCTTACGAAGTTTTAAACTATGACCTCTAGTTCAAGTGCCAGCCAATTCAAAATATTGATCACAATCCACTCTATTATAATCATGAAGGAATTTAAAGACTGTCACCATATCCCCCCTCAATCTTTTAGCTTCGAGTGATGGTAGGTCTAATTCCCTCAGCCTCTCATCATAACTGAGATTGCGTACCTCTGACACCAGTTTCGTGGCATATCTTTGAACTTTTTCCAACTTAACTACGTGCTTTTTTAAATGCAGATTCCAAAAGGGGGCTGCATATTCAAGTTTTGGCCTCACATAGGTTACATAAATATTTCTGAACATTTCCTTGTCCATGTGCTTGAAGGCTACCCTTACCTTTGCTAAGATAGCATATGCTGCTCTTAATATGCCATTTATATGCATTTCTGGAGACAAATCGGCTAGTATGTTTACTCCTAGATCTCTCTCAATCTTTGTCCCTTGAAGTTGCACTCCTGCCACTGAGTAGTGTATGTGTGTGTGTGTTTGTGTGTGTGTGTGTGTATGTATGTCTATCCATCGTAAGGTATCTCTAATAATTTACTTATTTTTATACATATGTCTTTCGCTTTGTATATTCATCAGTTTATTGCAGTTATCTATACTCATTCAGTTCTATGTTATCATCATTGTGAAAAAAAGCCAGTTAACTTTTAATAATATGCGTACATACATACACGAATGCATATGTGCATTCATGCATAATTAGGTAATTACATACATACATACATACATAAATACATACATACATACAAACAAACATACTTACATACATACGCACGTGCGTGCGTGCGTACGTGCGGACATATATACATACATACATACATACATACCCGGCCATCACTGTTGACTGTGCTAGCAGGTACAAGAAATCCCTTTTGCTCAGGTCACTTATACACATTGTTTCTCCACTCATTCCAAACTCTTGCAGGTTCTCTTCCCTGCTCCACTAACATTCCATGTGCATCCTCTGCCCTTTTCACACTATCCATCCAACTAATTCTAGGTCTTCCTTTTGGCCTTACTCCAACCACATCTGCACCCCACACACTCTTTGCTAATCTTTCCTTACTCATCCTTTCCATGTGTCCAAACCAACTCAACGTTCTCTGATGTAACTTATCCGACAGCTTTCTTTTAACACCCATTCTCTGCCTGACCACCTCGTTCCTTGCTCTATCTATTCTAGATGTACCAGTCATACCTCTCAAATACCTCATCTCCATAATATTCAACTTGTTCTTTTCATTCTCTCTTGCATTCCAGGTCTCTGCTCCATACAATGCTGTCGGCACAATCATACCTTCAAATATCCTTCTTTATGCATTCATTCGTAAATACCTATTTCTCATCACACTTTTCATCCCACCTAGATGTTTACTCACTTCGTTCATTTTATGACTTACCTCTGAATCCACTCATTCATTCTTTGCTACATGCGAATCCAGATACTTAAAACTCAGTTTCTTCAAGCAACTCCCCATTCACTGCTACATTCAATCTGCCAACATTAACACTCTTCGTGACTCTTATGACTTTACTTTTACCAATGATCACCTGTAACTTCCTTTCCTACATGTAAGAACAAGTGCCCAGTATGTTGAATTATATTGCCTTCACTATGCATTGCCATCTTATATACATTCAGTGTCATAAATTTCTTTTGTCCCAGCAACTAGTTGATGAAGCTAACTCAGGGCTATTCAGTTGACGGCCCGCGGGCCATACCCGGCCCTTAAGTGTTTTTTCACTGACCCTTTGACACACACTAAAGAAATATGATAAATTAATGACATTTATTTATTTATTTATTTATTTATTTATTTATTTATTTATTTATTTACAGACTAGCGAACTTTCACATAATCAGATTTTTTTCATAACCAACCGTTGTAATTACCTGAATGAAATCTGTGATCAGCTAATATTTTTAGATAAATAAAATGTTCAAGCAAAACATAGTTTATTTTATTTGTTTTATTTACGTGATTGTCGCAAAATGAAAAACAAATATTGTACGCAATATCAATATCTCAGTGTATAAAAATTTTGAGCAATATAAAATGGAAGCGCAGTAAAATGAATATTTGGCCCTTCCATCAATTCCAGATTCATTATCTGGCCCTATTTCTAAGGTAATTGACTAGTCCCATACTAGCTCAATGCGATGCATGCCCAAACCCTAAAAGAGGGAGAGGGTTAGTGTCAGAAATAGTATCTGGCCGTAAATATACAGTAGAATGAGATAGGGTTTTGGGTAAAAAAAGCGTTCCCATATAAGATATGGATAGTATTAACTATAGAGAAGATGTAGAGGAATGCTTTAATCATCTATATAGTTTGTATTATAGATTTACTTACAATGATTGAACTCAAGCGGTAGCGTCCGCGACTCTGAGGCGTCAGGTCGGGGGTTCGCACCCCGTCACGGTCTGAGGTTAGCAAGGGCATGCACTCAGGGTAACGATTACATCTGCCAAAACAAGTCCTTCGCAAGAAGGCAACCGTCCTAGCCCTTGGTAGAAAAGGGAGTCCGTGACGTAAAACCTGAACGAAACGAACGATGTAATGTATGAACAAACCATTGTCCTGTTTGTGTGTATAATACGTGACGCATGAAACTCGCATGACGCCTTATTTGACATAGGTACTGGTAAAGACTTGTGTACGCACTTAGAATGTGCTTATTGCATGACAACCTTGCATATAGCAGGTTGGATGACCGTTTAAAGCGTGAAGAATGAGGTGAATTGATCTACTCATTCTCTCTTAGTTCCTTCTTTTTTTTTCTTCTATTTCTTACTCTTCCTCTGTTTTTTTCCTATTTTTCTTTCCTCTCTTTTATTATTATTATTATTATTATTATTATTATTATTATTATTATTATTATTATTATTATTATTATTATTATTATTATTATTATTATTATCATCATCATCTTCATTATTATCATTATTATCATTATCATTATTATCATTATTATTATTATTATTATTATTATTATTATTATTATTATTATTATTATTATTATTATTATTATTATTGTTATTATTGTAATTATAATAATTATATTATTATTATTATTATTATTATTATTATTATTATTATTATTATTATTATTATTTACCACGTACGCCTCTCCTGAGTTCTTTTAGATGTGGACATGCTGTGAGTATTGTGCTCAGACAATGGATAGTTGTCGCTAGCAAACTCAACAAAAAGAAGGCACAGCATTTTCTCTCTCTCTCTCTCTCTCTCTCTCTCTCTCTCTCTCTCTCTCTCTCTCTCTCTCTCTCTCTCTCTCTCACACACACACACACACACACACACACACACACACACACGCACACACACACGCAAGCACGCACGCACGCACGCACACACACGCACGCACGCACGCACGCACACACACACACGCACGAACGCGCGCACGTACACACACACACACACCATCTTTCACTGTCATTTAAGGAAAGTTAAAGCTTCGAAGAGTTCCCCACACTTCTGACACGCAAACTGAAATAGATGGTTCTGGTTTGGAGGAAGAAGAGAAATGTGCGATTTTGTGCAGTTTATATCTGTTCACGAAGGAGAGTATTTGGTTGTTCAAATCTTGTTGTTCCCTCGCGCGCGCGCACGCGCACACACACACACACACACACACACACACACACACACACACACACACACACCCTTACACGCACACACACACACACACACACTTACAAACACACACACTTACAAACACACACACACACACACACACACACACACAGAGTATTGGATTGCGATTCAGTACTCTGGTTTCTGAGGCATTGTTAGAATAAGGAATGGTTAGGTTCATTATATGTCAAAACTATCAAGTTTTTAGCTTTGGAACTGTGATCTGAGAGTCTGATATGGCTTAGCAGCCAGATTTGACTGTCTGATTTTAGAAACTTTAAATCTACTTTTTTTTTTATGATTGTGAGACCAGAACGGGCCAAAAAAATAATAAAATAAAACAGCCCTAATCGGGTCTGAGCACGAAGAATGCATAAAATAAAGAGAAACAGAAATGGAGAGTGTAATGACTTGTCAGATGTGAAGGGATGATAAAAGATATATAATGAATATCCAAGAATATTCAGTGTAGCTGTAGGCATAGAAAAAGAACAGTAACTGAAGGAAGACTTAACATCGAACTCTCCTGAACAGCCCTATTTAAGTTGAAAAAAATAAACTTCAGCTGTAGTATCGCAACTGGCGGCTGGTGCCATGGGCCAACCTACTTCTTAATTCAGTACCTAAGTTTGCATCAGTGTTAAGGTACTCGTTTCTGAACGAGTTGACGATGTACTGTATGGAGTTTAGTGCTCGAACTTTGGACATGGTAATGGTTGTTTGGCTGTTATTATTATTATTATTATTATTATTATTATTATTATTATTATTTTTTTTTTTTTTTTTTTTTTATTATTATTATTATTATTATTATTATTATTATTATATTATTATTATTATTATTATTATTATTATTATTATTATTATTATTATTATTATTATTATTATTATTACGGATTAACGTCACGGACTCCCTTTTCTACCTAGGGCTAGGACGGTTGCCTTCTTGGGAAGGACTTGTTTTGGCAGATGTAATCCTTACCCTGAGTGCATGCCCTTGCTAACCTCAGACCGTGACGGGGCGCGAACCCTCAACCTGACGCCTCAGAGTCGCGGACGCTACCGCTTGAGCCACGGTGACTACTACTATTATTATTATTATTATTATTATTATTATTATTATTATTATTATTATTATTATTATTATTATTATTATTATTATATTATTATTATTATTATTATTATTATTATACTTATTATTATTATTATTATTATTATTATGATTATTATTATTATTATTATTATTATTATTATTATTATTATTATTAAACTACAGATAACGGCCCCCATAAGGACCCACATCTTGGGAGTTTAGTTGCATACTCCTTGGGGGGGGGGGTTTCTTGGGTTGGTTGGTTAGGAAAAGTCTTATTAAAGAAAACAACGTGCAAAATATTTAAAGTATTTATTAATAGGTACTTTAAATATTTTCGCGTTTTTTTTTTTTTTAGTGGGCCTTTTCCTCCAATTTTAGACTGTAAGATAACAGTTCACTGTTAATCATGTGTGTGTCCGGATTACCTAATTGTGTTTACGGGAAAGAGCCCAAAGCTCGTATCTTCCCGTCTCCTGATCGGTTCCATTTTAGACTTTGTGATACTTATCATACCTGTCCTAAAAACTATGGATTGAGATAGCATTAACTACCTCCTCGCTTAGCGAATTCCAATTATCAACTACTCTTACACTGAAAAAGTATTTCCTTACATCCTGCAAAGAAGTTTTCTTACGAAGCTTCAAACTATGACCTCTAGTTCTAGAGCCAGCCATATCAAAATATCGATCCCTATCCACTCTATCATAACCATAAAAGAATTTAAAGACTGTCACCATATCCCCCCTCAATCTTCTAGCTTCGAGTGATGGTAAGTCTAATTCCCTCAGCCTCTCATCATAACTGAGATTGCGTATTTCTGGCACCAGTTTCGTGGCATGTCTTTGAACTTTTTCAAGCTTAGCTATGTGCTTTTTCAAGTGTGGATTCCAAAAGGAGGCTGCATATTCGAGTTTTGGCCTCACATAGGTTACATAAATATTTCTGAACATTTCCTTGTCCATGTGCCTGAAGGCTACCCTTACATTTGATAAGAATGCATATGCTGCCCTTACTATGCCATTTATATGTATTTCTGGAGACAAATCTGCCAGTATGTTTACTCCTAGATCTCTCTCATTTTCTGTTCTTGAAGTTGTACTCCAGCCACCGAGTAGTCAAGCTTGGGCCTTCTTGCACTTGTACCCATTCTCATTACCTTACATTTTGAAGTATTGAATTTCATTAGCCACTTTTCTGACCACTCATGCAGATTATTTAGATCCTCCTGAAGTTCTCTACCATTGTTCTCGTTTTTTACTTTCTTCACAATCTTTGCATCATCTGCAAACATATTCATGAATGAATTTACAGACTCTGGTAGGTCATTTACATATACAAGGAACAAAAGTGGCCCTAAAACTGAACCCTGTGGAACTCCACTACTAACTCTTCTCCATTCAGACACTGAGTGTCTTACTCTAACCCTTTGTTCCCTTCCTTCTAAGTAAGTTTTTATCCATTCCAAAACATTTCCACCTATTCTAGCCATTGCTTGCAGCTTCCTAATAAGTCTCCCATGTGGAACAGTGTCAAACGCTTTCTGGAAGTCTAGGAATATGCAATCTGCCCAGCCCTCTCTTTCCTGTAAGATTCGGCTTACCTCATCATAAAATTCTAATAAGTTTGTTACTGTTGATCTACCTTCTCTGAAGCCATGTTGTCTCACTGACAAAACGTTGAAGGATTCCAAGTGAAGAGAGATATGTTTCCTTAGTAGTTTCTCCAGAACTTTGCAAACTATGCTGGTCAAGGAAACTGGTCTATAGTTCAGAACCGTATCCCTCCTTCCCTTTTTGAAGATAGGTATCACATTTGCTTGTTTCCAGCATCTTAGAATCTCCCCTGACTCCAGTGACTTTTTAAATACGATACTTAGTGCCACTGATATTGAGTTTGTGGAGTTTTTAAGCACATGAGGGGATATGTCATTAGGACCTGTAGCTTTATGAACATCTAAATCCATCAGCGCTTTGCATACCTCTGTGGCTGTAAGGTTGATGTTCTCTAATACCGGCCCTTGAGCTTCTATTTCTGCAATCTGAGGGGGTGGGGTATTTTCTACTGTAAATACTGACTGAAACTCCTTGTTCAATTCTTTGCAGATCTCTTCATCCGTCTCAGTGATGCTTCCATCTGCTCTCTTTAGCCTTAAAACCTGTTCTTTTACCTTCAGTTTTCCTCTGATAAAGCTGTGGAAAAGCTTGGGATTTTCTTTAGCCTTCCTGGTGATGTCCCTCTCATAGTCTCTCTCTGCCTCTCTCCTTTTACTTAGGTAGTCATTTCTTGCTCTTTTGTAGGTTTGCCAGGCATTTATGTTTTTTCTCCTCCTATACCTTTTCCAGCATTTGTCTCTCCACTCCTTAGCTCTTTTACACCCATTATCGAACCATTTCTCTCTGGCATGAATTACACCTACTTTGGTGACAGGTATGCAACAATCTACTATCTTCCCATATTTCTCACAAAAGATGTCATACATTTCTTGTACAGATTTGTTGTAAAATAAGGTTCTCCAGTCAATAACTGCAAAAAGCTCATTCATTTTGATGTAATCTCCTTTCGGATAGTTCCTCCTCATGTCCTCAGTGCCTCTACTCTCAGGAAGAATATCTTCAATGATATACTCCATCAACAACACACAGTGGTCACTCTTTCCAATTGGTGGTTCATACTCAATTTTTTCAATATCCAACACATTATCTGTGAACACTAGATCAAGTAGTGATGGCTCATCCCCACCCCTGGCCCTCGTTGGTTCCATTACATGTTGGTGTAGGAAATTCCCTTGTGCACAATCTAGGAATCTTGCCCCGAATGAGTCCTCACCACTGTGTGGGTCAAGATTTATTCAAGCTATCTCTTTATGATTAAAATCTCCCATAATCAAAATCCTACATTTTTTTTCCCGTGCCATGTTAGCAACTGAGTTTATGACTTCAATAGTACCTATATGACTTTCCTCATAAACTTCAAGCCTATTTTGGTTCCTTGGTGGGTTGTATACAACAGTTATTATAATGCTCTCTGACCCAGTATTTATGCGAGCAACAAGAAATTCCCTGAACTCACTTTCTATAGCCAAGTTTATTTCTTCAACTTGAATCCTCTCACTTATGAGCAGTGCTATCCCTCCACCAGTCCTCTCAGATCTTTCGACCCTTAGTATTCTGAAGCCCTTAGGAAAAACTGTGTGTGTGTGTGTGTGTGTGTGTGTGTGTGTGTGTGTGTGTGTGTGTGTGTGTGTGTGTGTGTGTGATTGCCTAATTGTGATTACCTAATTGTGTTTACGGGAAAGAGCCCAAAGCTCGTATCTTCCCGTCTCCTGATCGGTTCCATTTTCAGACTTAGTGATACTTATCATACCTGTCCTTAAAACTATGGATTGAGATAGCATTAACTACCTCCTCGCTTAGCCAATTCCAATTATCAACTACTCTTACACTGAAAAAGTATTTCCTTACATCCTGCAAACAAGTTTTCTTACGAAGCTTCAAACTATGACCTCTAGTTCTAGAGCCAGCCATATCGAAATATCGATCCCTATCCACTCTATCATAACCATGAAGGAATTTAAAGACTGTCACCATATCCCCCCTTACTCTTCTAGCTTCGAGTGATGGAAAGTCTAATTCCCTCAGCCTCTCATCATAACCGAGATTGCGTATTTCTGGCACCAGTTTCGTGGCATGTCTTTGAACTTTTTCAAGCTTAGCTATGTGCTTTTTCAAGTGCGGATTCCAAAAGGGGGCTGCATATTCGAGTTTTGGCCTCACATAGGTTACATAAATATTTCTGAACATTTCCTTGTCCATGTGCCTGAAGGCTACCCTTACATTTGATAAGAATGCATATGCTGCCCTTACTACGCCATTTATATGTATTTCTGGAGACAAATCTGCCAGTATGTTTACTCCTAGATCTCTCTCATTTTCTGTCTCTTGAAGTTGTACTCCAGCCACCGAGTAGTCAAGCTTGGGCCTTCTTGCACTTGTACCCATTCTCATTACCTTACATTTTGAGGTATTGAATTTCATTAGCCACTTTTCTGACCACTCATGCAGATTATTTAGATCCTCCTGAAGTTCTCTACCATTGTTCTCGTTTTTTACTTTCTTCACAATCTTTGCATCATCTGCAAACATATTCATGAATGAATTTACAGACTCTGGTAGGTCATTTACATATACAAGGAACAAAAGTGGCCCTAAAACTGAACCCTGTGGAACTCCACTACTAACTCTTCTCCATTCAGACACTGAGTGTCTTACTCTAACCCTCTGTTCCCTTCCTTCTAAGTAAGTTTTTATCCATTCCAAGACATTTCCACCTATTCTAGCCATTGATTGCAGCTTCCTAATAAGTCTCCCATGTGGAACAGTGTCAAACGCTTTCTGGAAGTCTAGGAATATGCAATCTGCCCAGCCCTCTCTTTCCTGTAAGATTTGGCTTACCTCATCATAAAATTCTAATAAGTTTGTTACTGTTGATCTTCCTTCTCTGAAGCCATGTTGCCTCACTGACAAAAAGTTGAAGGATTCCAAGTGAATAGAGATATGTTTCCTTAGTAGTTTCTCCATAAGTTTGCAAACTATGCTGGTCAAGGAAACTGGTCTATAGTTCAGAGCCGTATCCCTCCTTCCCTTTTTGAAGATAGGTATCACATTTGCTTGTTTCCAGCATCTTGGAATCTCCCCCGACTCCAGTGACTCCTTAAATATGATACTTAGTGCCACTGATATTGTGTTTGCGCATTTTTAAGCACATGAGGGGATATGTCATCAGGACCTGTAGCTTTATGAACATCTAAATCCATCATCGCTTTGCATACCTCTGTGGCTGTAAGGTTGATGTTCTCTAGTACCGGCCCTTGAGCTTCTATCACTGTAATCTGAGGGGGTGGGGTATTTTCTACTGTAAATACTGACTGAAACTCCTTGTTCAATTCTTTGCAGATCTCTTCGTCCGTCTCAGTGATGCTTCCATCCGCTCTCTTTAGCCTTAAAACCTGTTCTTTTACCTTCAGTTTTCCTCTGATAAAGCTGTGGAAAAGCTTGGGATTTTCTTTAGCCTTCCTGGTGATGTCCCTCTCATAATCTCTCTCTGCCTCTCTCCTTTTACTTAGGTAGTCATTTCTTGCTCTTTTGTAGGTTTGCCAGGCATTTATGTTTTTTCTCCTCCTATACCTTTTCCAGCATTTGTCTCTCCACTCCTTAGCTCTTTTACACCCATTATCGAACCATTTCTCTCTGGCATGAATTACACCTACTTTGGTGACAGGTATGCAACAATCTACTATCTTCCCATATTTCTCACAAAAGATGTCATACATTTCTTGTACAGATTTGTTGTAAAATAAGGTTCTCCAGTCAATAACTGCAAAAAGCTCATTCATTTTGATGTAATCTCCTTTCGGATAGTTCCTCCTCATGTCCTCAGTGCCTCTACTCTCAGGAAGAATGTCTTCAATGATATACTCCATCAACAACACACAGTGGTCACTCTTTCCAAATGGTGGTTCATACTCAATATCTTCAATATCCAACACATTATCCGTGAACACTAGATCAAGTAGTGATGGCTCATCCCCACCCCTGGCTCTTGTTGGTTCCATTACATGTTGGTGTAGGAAATTCCCTTGTACGCAATCTAGGAATCTTGCCCCAAATGAGTCCTCACCACTGTGTGGGTCAAGATTTATCCAATCTATCTCTTTATGATTAAAGTCTCCCATAATCAAAATCCTACATTTTTTCTCCCGCGCCATGTTAACAACTGAGTTTATGACTTCAATCGTACCTATATGACTTTCCTCATAAATTTCAAGCCTATTTTGGTTCCTTGGTGGGTTGTATACAACAGTTATTATAATGCTCTCTGACCCAGTATTTATGCGAGCAACAAGAAATTCCCTGAACTCACTTTCTATAGCCAAGTTTATTTCTTCAACTTGAATCCTCTCACTTATGAGCAGTGCTATCCCTCCACCAGTCCTCTCAGATCTTTCGACCCTTAGTATTCTGAAGCCCTTAGGAAAAACTGTGACACTGTTTATGTCCTCACTCAATTTAGTCTCTGTAATTGCTACTATATCTGCCTTACTGTTGTGAATCCTATCTTTTAATTCTACTGCCTTACCAGCTAATCCATCAGCATTTGTGTATAACAATCTTAATGAGGCCCCATCCCCTGATCTTCTGTCATTATCTTCTTTATCTCCCCTTTGTCTGGAAGTATTCTGTAACGAAAATTTTTCTTCTCTTCTTCATTTCTTTCATCATTTAACCTTCTTGCCTCTTGCAACAAGTTTTTGATCTTTCCCATCTCTTCCTGTGTTCTGTATCGTCTAATGAACACTTCTTTGCATTCTTGAAGGTCTTTTAGACTTTTTTTTCTCAACAATATTTCCCTACATGTCTCCCCTCTCTCAAAGGTTACTTTTGTTGGTCTCGGCTTTCCTTCCCTCGAATATTTACCTAGTTGGTGTATGTTTACAATATCCTCAGGACCACATACTACTCCAAGCTTTCTTATCAGGTCTACAACGTTAGCTTTATTTTCTTCAAGTCTCCCCTGCCATGTTGGCTCCTGGGATTCACTTATGCCTGAGATTACCACTGTCTTCTCCTTATCAAGTGCCTGTCTGATGAGTGGGTTTGCCCTTTCCATCACAACGTCTTTCATTTTTTCGATTACTGTCTCTTTATAGTCAACTGTTTGTATGTTTTCCAGTGCCACCACCTTTACAGCCTCTTTTACTGCCACATTCCCCTTTAGTGCATCAGCAAAGGACGTTTTCATGGCATCATTTTCCATATTCAGCTCCTGGAACTCTTTTCTGAACTGTTCAATGTTTTCCTTAATCTGAACATTCCAAGCAGCAATCTCGTCTCTCTCAGAAGAGAGCAGTGAACTAACATCTAATTCCTTTAGGTTGTCATTCAGCTGTTTGTTTTTATCTTCTTGTTTAGAAATTCTAGATTCTAGTTGACTCTTTTCCCCTTCCAGCTTCTTTATTCTTTTTTCTAGTTCCTTTCTCTCCTGCCCTTGTGCTTTATTTGCTTCCTCCAAAGATCTTATTTGTTCTCTGAGTGTTTCATTCTCTTTCATTTCTCCATCCATATTCCGAATTTTATCATCAAGGCTTATAACCATTTCCTCTAACTTCTTGATTCTCTGTTTAAGTCCTCTGATGACTACCCCTTCTCCCGACCCATGGGTGGGAGAGGTTTGGGACAGAGATGGCTTCATTTTTATGTTCTCCCTCTCACAGAATATAGAAAGAAGACGAGAAAGAGGAAAAAAAAAGAAAAGAGAAAAACTTCTAATTTACCTTCACACAGAATTTTTATATCTCCATATAAGTGCTATTTAGTGACTCAGTTTGTCTCCTTTCTGGTAACACACATCTTAACTTAAAAACTTGACCATGGTAATTTAAGTATAAAAAAGAAAAAGAAAAACAAAAGTCAAACCTGAAGGAAAATTCGAATTTGTGTTCGAGGTGGCACCCACCTGTTTCTGTTATATATTCTTCCTAACTGATAAACTGACTTGCTAACCAAGATATGTTATCACGGGATTTAGACTTTACAGTTAACTCAATATTTATACAAAATAACAAAATAGTAAAAGAGAAAGCTAAAAGAAAAGCAAAAAAAAAATGAAGAAAATAAGACTGCTGTACTACTTGGCAACTTAACTCAGTACTGTTGACAGGTGGGTATTTGGTAATTTTTTTTTCTTTTATTATTCAATTTTTTCGTGTATCAAACTAATTAACTAGTTAATATAAATGGGAAGGATACTGATTTTAACAATATATAGAACCACAGGATCAGGTAAAACGGCTTAAGAGCTTTCCCCAGTTTACACAAAAAATTAGGTAATGTGGTGTGATGGCTCCACCTCTGGCAACTCTTCTAGATTTCCCTCACGGCAGAACTGGACGGCAGCTTCTCTCTCTTCCTCACGAAAAAGTTCTCAATTTTTTTCCTTTAATATGAACAGTCTCGTCTTACAACAAATATAAGTTCTTGTACTCACAATACTCTGCAGGATTTCAGATTTATGGAAATTATGGTAAAGTTTTCCACTAAGCACTTAGTCACTCGAAACAGTTAAAAATTTAAGAGGAGCAATTCCGTGTGTCACTGAACGCGGTGTGTGTGTGTGTGTGTGTGTGTGTGTGTGTGTGTGTGTGTGTGTGTGTGTGTGTGTGTGTGTGTGTGTTTGTGTGTTTGTGTGTTTGTGTGTTTGTTTGTTTGTTTGTTTGTTTGTTTGTTTTAAATGTGCGTGGGGACGTGCCTATGCTTTTGTTTATTTATGCTTTAATATCTTTGGAAGTAAAGGAACATCTAGCCATGTTTTACTGAAGAAAGCTGCAGTTTTTGCATTTGCATATTTCTTAGTTTATATTTCTATATTCCTTACTATTATATTCTCTTAATCATTCATGTTGTTTAGTAGGTCTGAAAAATTGTCTTAACAAATTATCAAATCAATACATTATTGAACAGAATTAAAATGATTAATTAGGAAGACTTTGGTCTGGGATGTGATTATCTTTTCATTTTAAATGGCAAAATGTATTTATATCTGATTCTTATAAGAGTTACGTGCAAATTGAAGCGCTCTGGAAGCGAGGCCTTTTTTCTTAATACTTTCATTTATTTTTCATATTTATGGATTGGCCACCATACACTCAGGGTAACGATTACATCTGCCAAAACAAGTCCTTCGGAAGAAGGCAACCGTCCTAGCCCTTAGTAGAAAATGGAGTTCGTGACGTAAAACCGAATCCATATCTGGATTGCCCTTGTGAGATTTTATTTCAGAAAGATGCTGAATTTGCAATTTTACCTTATGGGGATGATCGAGCTAGTTAAAAAAAAAAACTATTGACGGCTGCACTCCTTTTGATGCACTCACCGAGCCTGCGGAGTTGACAGTGATTATTTTACGAGTTACACCATTATCCTCTCCTTTATCTCAGGTGGATCTGGCGAAAAGAGTCTGTATGAGTCACCTTGGGGAGTTAGACAGGCTCTGCATTAAGCTAACGAAAGTCAATAGTGTCTGAAATACGTTTAAATAATTTACACTGGTTACTTTGCTCAATTTATATCTATTATTCGTTGGTATGTTATCAAATCAAAGCGATCACTTTACTAGTATAAACTGCACTGTGTAAATAATACATAAGGATAAAAGTAGCTTACAGCATATGTCGCTCTATCCATTATCATATCAAATATTTATTTACTCTTAAAAAGACAGAGAAAAATAATTACATAAAAGTGAACAGTTAGCACGATAAACACAAAGGAATATTAAATGGAGATGAATATTTAAAAGACTTGCCTTTAGACTTATGAGGAGCTTCATATGAAGAAAGATTTTGAAATATTGATGTCATGGCGAAAATGGAATTAAGATATTTATATATGTATAGAAAAGCCTTCTATAACACCAAAAGTGATCTGAATGCGGATGTAAATATTAAAAAGGCTTCTTCTTTTTTTTCCACTGAAGGAAGCATTACTCTAGGGAGTGTTAATCATAACATTATATGTGAGAACATTCCTATTGAACGCATACTGTGACTTCGTAGAACATACTTTCATATACCATCAAGGTGTATACACCACATAATGTGGTTTATGCACGCAAATTATCACCAGTATATTTTTTTTATTAAAAGTGGTCTATTAATGATTTGTATTTCTACTTTTTTTTTCATCAGAGGTGCAGGTTGTTTTGTTGGATAGAAAGTCAATCTGTTGACCTCACTTCGATTCTAAGTGGGTGGTATCATCAGCCTTAGTAAACCTTAGGAAAAAAAAAAAAAGACTCCCTTTGAGGTCTGTGTTAACACATTCATTCTCGCCCTTTATGTAAGATCTGATAGCTTCTTATGCTGCCCTATTGAGTAGACAAGTCGGCCAAACTGTTAGTAGGCAGTCACCACAGAATACTAGGACACTATAATGTAATAAGATACATTGCCAAGTCAGAGCAATTTAACGTCAAAATGGTCCAGCAAATCCTCTGCACAGCAGTCAACTCACTAAATATTCTGGGCTTCAAGGGTTTCTCCGACCATTGGACTCCAAGTTTAAATCTAAGCAACACCATCTTTGTTAAACATAGCACTCCCAATAGAAAACAATCAGCCAATAATTCATGGAGGAGTCTACATCCGAGTTGAAAATATACAAATACAAAGCAGAGACATCACCTTCGCTAACATACTTAAACCCTTGGCACTGCAAGCCATGAGCGTCTTGTAATCGTTGAAACTTCAGTCCCCATCACTCCATGTCACTCTCCAAAAACATTTTAAAGGTTATTACATCATGCGCCTACAGGATTAATATGAGGATATTTCACTGATTAGCAACAGCAAACCCATGCATGACCAAGGGAATACTTATCTACACATGCAAGTCCTTAGTGCAGGACATTACATGAAGAATGCACCCAACCACACATTCATCACTAAGTCCATTATGTTGGACACTACATGGAGAGAGCACCCAACCATCACAAGTTATCATTATGGAATGCATCTTAAATATAATATCTTAGATATATATAAATTACCAACCCCTCCATCTCATTGGAATGTTGACAATGCCAACTGAGTAGGTTTTGGAAAAACTCATAAGTGAATCTTACTCAACCAACAACTATCTTCAAGACATTGATCAAACAGAGGCACACTTGGTCAATGCTATTCAAGCTATAGCTGACTTCTTTTTCTCCCTCTTCAAACATGGGCAGTTCAGTCACCTGGACAGGCAGTACTACTGCCTCAGAGTTAAGGAATCAAACAAGCAACTAAGCATAGTGAGGAAAGCATCACAGGAACTGCCTCGCTGAACAATCTTATTAAGTTTTTCAAGCAGTGAAAGCACATTCTCACTCAGAAACTAAATATATTAAGAGAAAGATATGGCTTGAAGGTGCTCCACGCTTAGCGCTCGCACTACAGTGGGAATGCTAGTTAGGAGGATGAAATATTTTGCTAAGGGAAAGTAATCAAAGGTTACCCCTCACAGCAATCATCATATCGAGGCAGATACTCTCATCATATGGTGTGCTGAAAAAGGAAAGATCTGATTCAGATTAGCTCCCAAGCACAGTATGGAGAATGCATCACCAGCTAAACACCAGAAGAGGGGACAAGGTAGAAGAACTCTGCAATGAACAATGGAACTTTGGAACTTCATTCACCTTTACTGAGCCGAGAAGAGTAAACAAGAACTCCAAGAAGACTGCCCTATAGGCAGATAGGATCACTACTTGGATCCACAGGATCTGGTCAGCAGTATGGAATGGGGCTACCATACAGCCTATTCCAAAATCCACAGACCTAGAGAATCCTTGATCTATCTCTATCCTTATCTGCCTTAGTGAAACTGCAGAGAAGGTGGTGTTTAACAGTAAGTTGTGGAAATGCGCTTCCTTTCACAAATTCATGTTTGTATACCAGCCTGTGTCTGAACCATGGAGTACGTAGCTTCCCTTCTATCATGTCTGAGTCATCATCAAGGTATCATCGTCTTAATTGACACGAAGAAGGCATTTATATTAGTCAATGCTTCCACCATCCTGTCTACTCAGGTAGAAAAACAAGTCAAACACAATTTACTATCCTGGTTTAAGCAAAGCCTGCAAGACCACCACGATCTTGTCACACAGTCACCCCCCAAAAAAACCACTTGCCATCTACCAAGATTGGGAGCCAGTCTAGTCATCAGCAAAAAAACCCTTAGAATAGGACAGTAAGTATCAGTACCTCGGAGTCTGCCTACACAGTGCACAGATGTTCAGACTTGACATTCAATAACTATGAAACTGGTGATATGTGCACCAGTCAGTCCTTTTGTATATAACAGACATAATTTATAATGCATATTACAGTCTCCTGAAAATTACCTTCATCGTTAAGCAATCAGAAGTGTACTGGATTGTGCAAGTCCCACATGTGGCTTCTATCTGACATTCTCTTGGCTAATATAGAGGCCATTCAAATTAATGCCATAAGTACCATACTGGGAGCATCTGTTTGAATAAGAATAGAAAATCTCCTCAGCAAAGCTAAGGTTCTCTCCCTCAGGCACAGGTCCCAACAGAGCCTTACTGCAATAGTCACAGAGACCAAATAGTCCAGTTGCCCCTGCTTTGCCAGCAAGAATTTCAAAACGGCATTGGAACTTTGCCCAGTTTTCAAAGAAGACCTAGGCATTTAGAGAAGCCAAAGAACTGCATATTAAAAGAAAATGTCTAGATACTACATGCTGTGGATACAGGTGCCTATCACAATTGGACAACAGCTTATTCAGCATCAGAATAGAGCTCCCCATCCTGCCTACACAGATGGCTCAGTCAACCAAGAGACGGAAGTAATGCCTGCTGCCTTCATCACAGAAGGGAACGAGGAGTCCTTGAGACTGTCAGACTCATTCTCCTTCTTCCAGACGAAAATGGTAACCATTGCCAAAGTCCTAGCTTATTACGATAACCTCCAGGCCCACCTTCCTCTCATCTTAATGGACCCTATGTCAGTCCTGCAGATCCTTCCTAAAACAATAATCAGAGTCAATGTGATAGTCATCACTGAAATTATCCTCCTTAACCATTCAGTCGCCACTCTAGGAGAGTTCATCGACATTGCCTTAATTCTTATCCACATTGGCATTAGAGGGACTGAGGGAGCTGACCAATCAGCAAAGCAAGCCTCCCTGTGAATTTACAGTAATTTATTTTCCTTCAGGCGTACATCAAAGCAAAGCTTGTCTTACCAATAATCTGCTAGAATTGCATATAGCCAGGTTCAGTGCCTGCACCCTTGTACTTTTGGTGCAAATTAGTCCCTGCTTTGCAGACACTTCCTAAAAAAAAAAAAAAATCACTGCTGTCACCATTCACAGACTTAGCACTTGATAATGGACACCATTAAGATTTGTGTCCCCTGCCAAGAAGAGGCATGTGGGCCTTTCCTACACTACATAGTAGAATGCGATGTTTTCTCCCCTGTCATACAAAATATCGCAGGCAACTCCACTCCCAGCCACGATCCAAATGCCACCGAAATGGTTACCAGAAGGAGACAATCAGTCTGTACCCACCGACAAGACTAGAGCAAAAGATTCTAAGAACTAACCATCTGAATATGCTTCCTCAATTACAATAAATACTCATAATAGGTTAACGCCTCTAACACTTTCTGACTTTCATATCCCCCATTTCACCCTTGTTTTTGGTGGTTCCCCAGGGGCTAAAAGAGTGCACTCGTCGCTATCATCACTATTCTTCCCTATTACTAAATCGAAATTAGGTAACTCCGATCCACTTAGCATTTTGACAAATATCTCAGATACCACTTACACATTAAACTGTCCTACAGGTCCACCAAAATTTGTTCCACTATAGAGTGGAATATCAGTAGTCACCATGGCTCAAGCGGTAGCGTCCGCGACTTTGAGGTGTCAGGTCGAGGGGTCGCGCCTCGTCACGGTCTGAGGTTAGCAAGAGCATGCACTCAGGGCAACTTTTACATCTGCCAAAACGAGTCTTTCACAAGAAGGCAACCGTCCTAGCCCTTAGTAGAAAAAGGAGTCGGTGACGTAAAACTGGAACATATATAGAGTGGAATATCGAGTGCAAAACCGTAAGTTAAGTTAGTCCTAACTTAAATATGCTGCCATCCAGTTGTGGGTCTACCCATTTTTCTCGCAGTCACAGTCTCTAGTTTTCAACAATAATGCATGCCGTCACAGGACATGACTAGTCCGGACTTGATTCAAAGTTATACAGTATCATCGCTTGGTTTTCATGTCATATTCTTTGCTTATTTGGTTTA